>JARWZN010000002.1:4230855-4356325 GCA_030015385.1 Trichoderma sp. BMH-0061
CTAAACCAGTGTTCTAACCCTCCTCATCANGGCATCCAGGCAAACATGACTCTCCAGGCCTCCAAGAACTTCCGTCTCCTCAGCGCCCCCAACTTCCAGGACGTCGTCCAGTCCGTCGACTGCTCAACCGAAGACATCACCCTCAAGTTTGACAGCGCCTCTTCTCTGCAGGCCGCCCAGGCTGCGTGGAAATGGGTCAACCAGGCCGCCAGCAACACCATCATCTATGTCGCCGACGACGAGGCCTGCGCCGGCGCCAAGGGCCGCCAGCCCTTCTCCGTCGAGTCCATCACATACGATACTACTGCCAACACGGCCCTCTTTGCCGCGACAAAGGCTGCCTGGAGGGACTTTGCCGAAGATGCTAGCATTCGCATCTCGGGTGTGCCCGCTGCAGGAAACTCTGCTAGGGATATCGGCAAGGACGTGAGCATCGACATTGGACATGACTTCTCGCAGCCCATCTACAGCACTACTATTGATGGTGTTAACCTGGCTATTGCGTGCTCCAACTGCAAGACTCAGGGAACTCTGAACGCCGATATCACGCTGTCCCTGTCCAACGGCTTCGAGGCCTCGCTCACCACCTCGGGCAACCTCGGTGCCACCGTCGAGGTCAGCGTCACTGCCGGCGGCAGCATCAGCTCTCCTCTGTCCACCAACATCCCCATCGCCACGGTGCCCCTGGCCGGCTTCTCCATCGCCGACGTCGTCGACATTGGTCCCCAGCTCACCATCGTCGCCGACGCCTCCATCTCCGGCTTCAGCGCCTCTGCCACGGCCACCGTCGGCGCCACCGCCAGCCTCCCCGACGGCTCCGGCTTCACCCTCGGTCAGGGCGCAAACCTCAACCCGACCATCTCGGCCACCGGCCTCAGCCTCAGCGGCGAGGTGTCCCTCTCGGCACAGGTTGCTCCCGTCTTCACCCTGCAGCTCGCGGCTACTTTCCTCGGCGAGGGTCTCGTCGGAGGACTTGCTCTCCAGGCTCCCGTCCTCAAGGCTGATTTCGCTGGCCAGGCTACTTCTGCTGGTACTGCTCAGTGCGGTGCCAACACTGGCATTGCTGAGGTTGGTGTTGAGGTTGATGTTAGTGCTGAGTTGGATGTCTTTGGAGGATTTGGCGGGGCTACTGATCAGCCTAACAAGACTTCTCTCTTTAACAAGTCGACCACTCTGTGGAAGGCTTGCTTGGCTTTGTAAATAGGTTGTTATACATGTTTGTATAAATGTTTTGGATATCGCGTTGATCAATGGGTGGTTTTTATGTACTTCATTTGCAAAAAGGGTAGTTTGTTTATAAGAAACAGGGTTTATAACTTGAGAGAATCCACTTAATTTTGGAACAATTGTCTTCATTTACTAATATCAAAGCGTATGCTACACTGCAAGTCTCATACATAATCCATATGGAATAATTCCGGTTTAATCAAATCAACCCCCTTCACACAGCCCAGTGCGTTGCCAAAAACTCATCAACCTTCAGTGGTTTCACCTCTGGAACCCTCTGGTTGACGTTAGGCGTCAGATCATATTCTCCCAGAGCAATAATCTTGAAAAATTCATGGATCATCAGGGTTCCCGGATCCGGGTTACCAGCAATCACCGCATCAATGGCATCCAACGAAACATATGACTTGTCGAGTTTCTTTCCCACAATCTTTTCAATCTTCTCGACAAGTTCATTGATGGTAACCTTGTCACCCACAATCACACTGTCCTCATCCCACTTTTCGAAATCCAGCGCCGCAGCAGCGTACTTGCCGACATCTCGCATGTCCGTCACGCTGATTATGCCGTTACCATCTCCAGGAATGGTAATGCTGCCGCTGTTGATGTCGAGCAAGAAAGCCGGGCCCTTGTATCCAGCTCGAGCAACTTCTTCGTCTCGCGGCGCACCAGGAGCCCAGACGTTCATCCACAGACCGTTAATGAAGCGCGTGTACTCCAACCCAGACTTCTTCACTGCCTCCCAGACAGGTTCCTTGGCCTTATAATAGGCAACTCGGTCGTATGCGGGGATGGACCATTCCGATGGCACGAAGCGCTTTACTTTGGCTTCCTTGGCTGCCTCTAGGAGAGCGATTTGCAAGGTGCCTACGGCGGGGCCGTAAGCCCAGATGCAGCTGAGGACAGTGTGGACGCCTTGGAGAGCGTTGGTGAGTTGTTCGTGGGAATCATAGTCGACGACTTTGACGATGGCGCCTTGGGCTTCGAGTTCGGGGCGTGGGGAGCGGGAGAGGATGACGAGTTGGTGCTTTTTGGTTGCGAGGATGGCGTTGATGATGTTGGAGGCGATGGCTGAGCCTCCTCCTGCGATGGCGACGGTAACCATTTTGATAAAAGGTAGCTAGAAGTCTACGACAAAATTAAAATAATAGATTGTATTGTTGAGCTGTGAGAGTGATGAATGTCTTCTTCATTTGACGAGAAGAACAGGCACATTTATACACATCTGATACTCCATGGTCCCCCTTGCTACTAACAGGTACCATTTGTTACAAATGTCTCAATCAATAATCAAAACTCGCAACGGTCATCAAATTGTCTCTTTGCTGCTATTCATCTTGCCGTGTCCGCATCAAGTTGCAATGAAGTTCACCCCCTGCTTTGATTCGTCGCGGCCGCCGGCGGCCGCGCTTCTTGCCTGGGTTTGCTGTTCCCGGCCCCAATTCGCTGACTAGCAACTCCGCCGGTGGAGACTTCGATCTTAGAAGAGAGCGGAGACTAAGATGAATAGATAATCAAAGAATTGTTGATTACGGGAACTCTAGAGTTATAAAGTCTAGCTGTTGCATGATCTAAAGAGGGTACAATTACATATTACGCTCTGTTCCTTTCCCAGCTTCTAAGCAAATTATATCGTATCCCTTTGAAATTTATAATTGTATAGTACAAAGTAACCCCAAGACAAGTGTTATTTAGACAGTAGTGCGACCAAACAAGGATCGTTTTGAATTGGTTGAAAGTAGTTAAAGGTGGATGGCGAATCAGACAAGAGATCTGAAAGCACATTATCCACGGCTTCAAGGTGTTTTGCTGTCAAGGTAGCGTAAGTAATTAGNNNTGTGTTGCTTTCTATATCATTATTCATATAAAGTAACTCACCTGCCGCTTGCCATCTCCTGCCATAGTTCCAAGTAGCCTCTCGGAGTGTTTCAAGCGCCGTAGTCCACTCCGCCTCGTCCATGTCGTCGCGGAAAGAAATCAGCTCCAAGGTAGCTCGATAAATGACGTGACAATACGTCGGCGGGAACGATATTATATTAATCTTACGGTAATGGTTATTAATGGTGTCCGCCACATCGATGACCATGCGAACGATTGTCTTGACCACTAATGCGGATGCCACGCGACATGATGGCTGGAAACCTTTAAAATCGCCTTTGCACAGATCGTCCGCTGTGAGGGGTGGATGTCGACTNGTGTAATAGGAGGAGCGAACTTTAACAAGGGCAGGNNNACATTCATCTTTTCCACATTCGTTGCTTACCACCATGATGACGTTGAGACAAGTGACNNNCACGAGTGTTATGGCGGATGGCTCACAATATCCACACATGGCACCACCGGACCGCTCAACAAGTATTCTCATAAGTTGTTGAAGTTCAATATCCAACTGATATTTCTCATCTCCCAGATGCTCTTGTGCATGATCGGTTGCTAGACTATGGCGGAAAGACACCGTCCTGTCAAACAAACACCAGGCTTTTGCCTGATAGCCGAATACACCGGGCTCTTCATCCTGGGTAAGAACGGCATCACCAAGGCGAGAGTATGAAGGATCAAGATCAAAGGCTTCAAAGGGAAGGTGCTGCGGCATTGAGGCCTGGTTGATTGCAAACGGCTTGGAGAACGTAGCATCGTGCAACATGGTTGACCTGCATGTAAGCGCATCAGTTAGTGCTCGATCGGAATTATGAATAATCAATTGGGGCTCGAACCTGTCGCGTATAACCAACGCCCACCAGACGTTGCATCGCTCGGCTACTCTGATCCATTCGTCGCTATATCGAAGATGGTCCGATGGCGGCTTCTCATCTTGCAGGTCCATCCAATGACCCATTCGTGCGCATGTGCCAATGGTTTTGTAGCATTCTTTATACATGCCGAAACCGTACTCATAGCAAGACAAGAGTAACCCTGCTTGGATCATTTCCAAGGATGCATCTATGGTTGCGTTTACACTCCAAAATATGGACCGTGTTGCCTTGTACAATGGTTCTGGTGCCGTGCCAGTTGCAGGGCAGTGGATCGACAAGAGGATGCTGAGCAAGAGAATGGCAAAATCTGGGCGTTTCGTTTTGCTAAAGTCTGTCATCTTGCTATAAAACAGCTTTTGCGACATGATGGGTATCCATTTGTGGACATTTTCAAAGTAAAGGCTTAATGCTCTGTATATCTCCCCTGGATGTGACTGGAGAAGTTGATAGACCTCTTCACCAACATTCAATTTGGAGGCAAGCGCATCCAGGCGTGAGATGAAATCGGCTTCATACTCAATTGGTCCCATTTGACTTTCTACCTCGGCAAGGTCTGGATCTGCGGCTGAGTGGGTTGATCTGGAGACTCTGGAAGCGCCAGGGACGAGCATCTCCTCAAACAGCTTGAGTCGTTTCCTCAGCTGGCGGAACTCTTCTATTACCGGCACGCTATCGGCGGCATCTTCGTATACACATTGTATACGCAACCTAGAACATGAGTCTAGGCCCACCACCTTGTCAAAAGATCTAAAAGGGGTTTTAGTCGCNNNCCGCTGGCAATGTAGGCATTTGGGTAGCGCCTTGTCACACTTCTTCTTCTTACGGCGACAGGAGAGACAGACGTTGTCTGCCCGTGTGGGTCCTTCAGCACTTTCAGGGGAGGGCAGATTAGAACTCATAACTGCACATCTATGGGAATTGAGTAACGTTGAATCATGAAAACGCGGAGAATGAGCTTGCAGAGCCTGCTAGAATGAGATGTGCAAGTACGAGTATGTGTTTGGGATTGGATGGTTGATTGAGACGGCCACTGACGGAGCTTCAACTTGTATCGGACTTAAGACACCGGAGCCATGGGGCGGACTTTTGCGGATATGGTCCAAGTTGGCTGGCGGCCGCGGTCGGCCGCCAATTGACGGCTCCATTCCCTTGAATCGGCCATGAAAATCACATAATCAAACCTGAGTATGTAATCTAGACTAGAAGCCGGGATGCGGATGAGCTGAGCATGATGAGCACATTGCCAAAGGTGTTTGATGGTTCAGTACAGGTAGGTAATGAAGTCTGTAGTTGGCTTACAAATCGAGGGTCAGCTCCATGTTCCGTCTAATACATAGAGTGTTTGATTCCGCCATGAAATGAACCCGACTCTGTGGAAGAGACATGTAAGCTGCTTCTTTGCTGACAGTTGCTGTTAGAAGATATCTATGATAGCTGCTGCATAATAGCGAGAGATGCAAGGCGCATTCTTCTTCCCGTGGACTTCTAGAGATTCCTCGGTAGAAGAACGCGGGTTCACACAGCAAAGTGAAGGTCGCGACTGCCATCCATGATTGCTTATTCAGATGACGACTTATAGTGAAGCTGAACAATCATGAGAAGGCTTTGGTCTTTCAGAACTTGAGCGGACAGAGCTCTTTGTAACATTTCCATGTCATTCATCACGAATGCCGAGGCTGCTGTAGCTTGCTCTAGCGGCACTCCTCTGGCCAATCATTTAGCCAGTTTCTAATAGAAACCAGCGTCTGTCGCACAACGAGCTCCATGCTCAACAAAGACATTGATCGGGAGATTCAATCTCAGCCAACGAACCAATATTCTGCCGGCCTCAAGAAGTGGTTTGCACTCAGGCGAAGCCATATAATTGGTCTAGTGGCGCAATGGCAGCGCGTTGCTTTCCGGTGGCAGAGGTTCCAGGTTCGACCCCTGGCTGGATCGAGTTTCACGTCTTCTTTTTTTGCAAAAATCTCGAATCAAATCGACACAAGCGATACTCTCTGTCTCTCATCTTTTTTTGGTGGTTCGATGAGTGGATTCGAGCCCCAGCTTCTAACTCGTCGCGGATAGCACAGCGAGGGTAACTCCCGCAATGCGAGTACCGGCATTCTGATCCTGTCATGGCAGCTGAGCATCTGCTTTCTGCAGCTTGTGTGGCAGTTAATTATTCCTGGCCTATGGCGGTTCAGCAAGTCCGAATACGCGCGCCCTTCCTGGTGTCCTGACCCCTGTCTGTCGGCTTGTAGTCTACAATTTTAGCTTGGCTACACTGATTGTTTTACAACTGATGCCAGGCCGGCCAATCATGAGCGCAAAGGCGTTGCTTCAGAGGGAGGAATGTGAAGCGCAAAGAGCGTCGCCGGGATCTGAAAATAGCATCAGCATTACTAGCTCCCGACACGGTCAAAATTTCATCCTTTTTTCTCTTTGTCTTATGGCTGTCACTGAAGTTTTGGAATCAGAGGGTTCCATATCTCGCAAGAGTCTCACCGTCATCATTCATCCTCAGTAGCATTCCATGCAGGATTGCGGCTAAACCAGCCACTACGCGCCGTCATCAGCACGTAGGCAGGCCACGCCATTTGGGCTGTGAAAAAATGGCATAGCTCAGCCACTGTGGCCCAATCAAGGGGAGGCGTGTAAATTGACCACCATTATCAATTTTTTCTTTGTTGAGGGCAGTGAAAGAGGCCCTGGTCCAGGTCCAGGCTACTGTAGATTCGCAGCTTGTTTGGCCTTGCTTGCATCATCAGTGTGAAAGTGCAAGCTTGTACTGTCTGATCATCTGCCGTTTTTGCTGCTAGCCTGCAGTGGAGCTGAAAAGACGATGCGATTAGTCTGGTACCTTGGAGATACCTGGGCGCGGCATGGATGAAACAGGGCAGCTGGCGCTTAACCGGTTCGCATCGTTGGTTCTTGCCGGGTCTCTTGTTAATGCTGCCGGGTTCATGGTGACGTAGTGACGAGCCACATCGCATGACATCACGCAGCGATTCCATGGAAGTGTCTCGTCTTGTTGCTGTGATTGACTTGCACGGTAGCAGCTGCTTTAGATCGTGTGTAAGTCGTCGGTTGCCTTGGTTTGCAAACATGTAACAAGTATTAAATCCTGTCGTGCCTCGCTCGTATCGTGTCTGCTCTGTTGATCCATTCTCAACTCTTCTCATCCTTCTTTGCCTTCTCGAACTTCGACACTCTGGTGATTATTCCTTCGCAACAAGTGAACGTGAAACAGTCACAATCGGCTCCAAACGAGACAAGACGCATTCAAGCCCAACTAGCCCGAAACTGGCCCCTTCACCCAAGGACTCTGCAGTGACTGGACCGTCATTACACGCCATCCTCTAGCCGACACACCCTCACAGTTAGCTCCGCAGCTTTCAACATCCAATTCGACGCCACCCGCCTGTGGGAGAGCTCCTTGTTCTGGCAGCTTCTCAGGTGTTATTAAAACCCTTCACTCCTCCCGCCCTCAGCCTTTCGATCGGTTTCTTCAGATATTTGTGCGGCCCTCTGCAAAATTTTGCGCTTCAGAGCATTAGAAGACATCCCAAGAAAGAGTCATCGTTTTTATAACCAGAACAAGGCCGTTTGCCCAAACTACTGCCCAACATGGCTCTCGGAATGATTACCATTATCCACATCGTGCTTGCCATCCTCGTCATTATCGAGCTCGGCATCACAGGCTATCGTGAGTTGAACTTGACAAACCTGTTTATTTCTCATTGTCTCCCCCACNNNCTTTGCTCCTTGNNNTTNGTTAACGTCACTTCTGGCTTTGGCTATTCGTCTCCCGCTACCTATGCGTTTATGCTGTTCAACTCAATCTGGAGCTTGTTGATCCTCGTCTACCTGGCCGTCACGCCACTTTACCTTGCACGCCTCTACCATGCTCTTGTAGCGTTTGTCCTCTTGGTCATTACCACCATTTTCTGGTTTGCCGGTGCCATCGCCATGGCTGCCTTTATTGGAGTCCCCGCGTGCCACGGAAACACCTTTTGCCAGACCTCGCAGGCTGGAGTCGCGTTCGGATTCTTCTTGTGGGCAGGATTCCTGGGTCTTACGATTCTCGAGGGCTTGACTACCTTGAGAGGCCACGCACGTGCCGACAAGACGACTCCCTCAAATGTCTAGAAGTTTTGAGCCTTCTCGATAGGAAAAGGTGGAGTGGAGAAGAGGAAGAAGGGGAAGATGGATGTTGATGAAATGCGGCAATGATGCGATGCGATGCGAAGATGTTGAATGCTTGGAACTGGAGTGATGATACCCTAATACACCTTTATGAGGATTTCTTTTTTGTCCAACGGTTTGCTACGGAATTTTATGTCACTACCTGCCTATTGATTAAGCCAGCAAAGGCCAAAAAGAGCGACAGTATGAATATATGAGTCTCCAATCAATTTCCTGAATCAACAGTGACTGCTTCAATACCAAAGTGCCAGATGCAATGTTAAATCTAGTTTAGACGGGCCGCTTCTACCATTGTCATTGTCATTGTTCATCCCTGCGTCCTTGCAGTTCGCATCGCAAGTATTGACTGTATGCTGCCCTACCCACGAGAGCAGAATCCTGCATCCGGGAATTAAAAGTCTGTGCGATGGATTGCTGAGTGCCGACCCCACAAGTTGTCTTGGCCCACAAGCGGAGTGACGGAACAAAGGCGTTGACAAAGAGAAAAGAGACACGTCCAACAAGCGGGACAAGGTTTCATTCATTACTTGTGATTTCAATTTGCCAGCATTGAGGGCTTACGAGATGCACCAGCATTGACAGCCAAACACGTGGCAGGCGGTGTGCCCAACTTTGCATGATCAATGCCTTGTATAAGTGGCCTTGCTTGGGTCTGAATAGAATAGATGGGGCCGATGGAATGGGAGGGGCCTCTGCAGAGGAGATCCCATCAATGACAGATTCTGGGTCAACTTGCAGTTCCTCTTTTCATCTCATCTCATGTCTACTTTCGCATAGAGTTTGCGGCGTCGCCAAAACTAATACGCCGTTGCCGCAACTTTGGCTCCCATTAGCTTGCGGGAACTATTGCCTGTATACGCGCATATTTTGAGTGGCTGGTTTTTTCTGGCTGCTCTGGTTACCAGCCACTCAATCCACGTTTTTTCCCTTCTCGTCTTCCTTTAGGCTCTCCCAGAGAAAAAAAAGACCCCTGGCAGAAGCACCTTTCAGCCCAGCCACATTTTTCGATTGGTTGGCTGCCCCCACCCAACGACAGCTTTTCCCCTGCTTTTGCTACTGTACTGCTGCATGCTTGGTTGTCTTACAGCTTCATTGATTGCGCAACATCCATCCATCCTTTTTTCTTTGACTTCGAGTTTAGCCGTGCCCTCCCCCTCCTCAAGAGCTGGGTTTAGCTTCATATTGCCAAGTATTGATTTGTCTAGTAGCCAATATTCAGAAAATCCCGCGCAAAAGGGCCTTTTTTTCTCTATCTCGTTGTTCAATTTCCCCGCCACACCCCCAAGATACAACCGTCTTTTTGGTTTCTTCCCAACCACCTCATATTCCGTTGACGCGCATATGCACGGGTTGGGGATTCAGGTACTAGACTAGGTAGAATAATAAAAGCGGCGTGGAGGCGCATTGCCACGTTTTTTTGCGAGATCTTCCTTTTTTCCTTCTTCCTTTTCTTGTGTTGCATCATTCCTGTGATTGGAACCCAAGGCTACTACTACATAGCTTTGTGTTGCCTGAGACTCTGATTGCTTTAGCTGCAGCAATCCGAACTCAGATCAAACCCAAGAGCACATAGCGTCACATCGTCATCGTCTTCGTCACTCGTCGCATCTGCGACACCCCCGATTGCCCACGATGTTGTTCGCAATCGTCTTTGTGTGCACTCGCATCTCACAAATTGTCACTCTGGTAAGCTCTCTGACACACTCNCCNACCGTCTCCCTCTCAGCGCATCGCATCGCATCGCAATTCTCTACCAAAAGTTACTCATTCCTTCTACTGNNNACACCGCCAGTTGGCATGCTCAGCTGGTTCGTCGGCAAATTCAACGACGCAAACGTCCTCACCCCCAACGCCATCCTCGTCCTCTTCATCGTCACCGTCCTCGCCCTCGCCTGGTGCCTCTTCACCCTCCTCGCCTACAGCCGCTCCTCCCACAACGCGCTCTTCGTCTCCTTTGTCGATCTCTGCTTCCTCGGCGCCCTCATCGCCGGCATATACTTCTTGCGCGGAATCCAGTTTGCCGATTGTCAGGATCCCTCGAGAGACGAGATTTGGTACAACAAGGTTCATGATGTGGGCATCCCGGGCTTCTCTTGNGGGGTCAACAAGCCGTGCGCAATGCTTAAAGCTTCGTGGGCATTTGCTATTATGAACACTGTTTTCTTTGCCGTTACTGCATTTGCTGCGTGGATGCATGGCGATAGCGTCGTTGTTGAGGAGCGCGTTGTGCGACGGAGCTCGCACTCGCATCGTGGCAGTCACAGCCATCGTCACCGCAGCCATTCGGGTTCTGGTCACAGCTACCACTCCGCTCGTCGAGTATACGTATAATGGGAGTGCTTCAAGGGAAGAGGAAGAGAAGCAAACACGATTAATGAATGGGGGTTACTGGGAACGGATTAGACGTCAACGTCTCCGTATACGAATGACGTTGCTGGGTTTAAAGGATGATCAGGCGCAGTACTGATGACTTATGACTGAAAGAGAGGCACGATTGCTGCAACGATAATGTTTTGTCCGATTTTTTCTTCTTATTTTCACGATATACATGTTGGGCAGCTTCAACTCAGAAGGATATTTACGTTTTTTGCGCTTTGTATATAGTACGAGGGGCTAGTAGGTGGAAACCCCTGATGATATCTAGCAGCGTTGATTGTCTGCGACCCACGTGGTCATCATAAAAAGTTTGTTCACATCCCAAACATCCCACCGTAGCACTAGTGCTTGTCCGCCTCTTCGCCCACATGATAGCCTCTCGCTATGCCACTTCGGCCCTCCTCTACCACTGTGCTGGCTTCGTCATTAAAGTCGCTACCAAGTCCTTGCCATGTCCTCTGAGATCGGAGATATTCTGCACCGGGACTGGCCACGCCGTTGATGCTCGCCAATTCCCCGACTGTTCTCTTTATCAATGCATCGGATGACCGCGACTCATTGTTGCCCTCCACTTGCTGAGCCTTGGATGCGCTTCTCGTCGGAAGCTGCATTGGCCTGCTGCTGCTGACGAGTTTGCCTGTTCGCAGGTCAAATACGGGTGGTAGTGATTCATCTTCGTCCAGATCATCTCCAGCGCCATCTTCAGCCGTCGCATCCGCCTCATCCTTGTCATTGTCTTCCTTCTCTTCCTTCTTGACACCGTCGTCAACTTCCAACTTTAGCTTCTCGATGCCTCCCCACCACTCTCCACCCCATACTCGTACTTCCTCGCTCATCAATGCCACCTCCATCTCAAATGGTGTAATAACGGGCCGCCAGTAGCCAGCATCTTCTTCAATAAGCCCACTTTCCCAGCATCCCACAACGACCCAGCCCTCGATTTCGGCAAAGTTGGCCAGCTTGGCAGGGTTGAGTTTGCCCACAACAACGGTATAGCTCTTCTTTCCAGCGGCCGCAATCTTTTTCCGCAACAGTTCGATTGATGAGAGGTAATTTGATACGGAGAGGGTGTTGACAAGGATGCCAATGACACCTGCCGAGGCAAGGGTGAGGACGCGAGCGAAGCGCCGGCGCAAAAGACCTGCTGTTCGGAAGGTCGGGTTGTCGAGAGTAGGAGATGACGGTGAAGGTACAGAGAGGACATGTAGTGAGGCAAATCGGGACTGGAGCGCGAGAAGCAGAGATGCGGGAGGATCGGAAATGTGGAAGAGCGAGTGCGACTTGAGGAGTTCTTCGTCTATTGGGTTGCCCGATATTCTCCTGTTGGGTATTACCCCGGCAGGGTCTCTGATTACCTCCGTCGCTACTATGTTGCTGTATCCTAGCTCTCCGAGCGCCTTTGATATCGGCTCCACGTGGTTCTGATATGTCAAGTCTGCCATGATGACGACCTTTGTGTCTTTGTGGCCGAATTCTTTGGTGAACTGCTCAATGACGGCATCGTAATTCAGCTCTTGTGATGTGTATACGTATATAACCGGTAGTCGACTTGTCGGACTCAGGCATGTCCTTCCGTAGTGGACAACCACGTCTGCATTTGTATGCTCGGCTGCAATCTCGTCGACGCAGCAGGCGCTATAGCTTGTGTCTGCCAGAATGCATATCCTCCAATCCTTTGCGCCCTCTTCTGTGCTTGTGTTTTCCAGTTCTTGCTTTAGCACTTCTACTACTCTTGGAGCATCTACAAGCATGTGATCTGGAAACTGTAGCGCGACTCTCTTCCATCCACCTTGGCGGATCTCTGTCGCAGTGCGCGCGATCTCGTATGTCGTCCTGAGCGCATCGAGCGAGAGCGTAGACTTGGTTTCGCTTTGTTCGGTGGTTGCAAAGAGGTTATCGTCTGGAGTCGATAGCACGGGAGCTGAAGATAGTTCGGCCATGGTCGCCTATTTGATCTGTTTGTTGCAGATCGACCGGCCGGTTGCGCTTTGAAAAGTTGACGAATAGCTGGAAAGAAATTTCATATCAGGTCATTCACAAGGGCGTTGAAAAGTTGAAGTTGGAGGGGCAGAGCGCCCTGTGTAATAGTGGGGTGCGGGTGTCAATATTGCGCCGAAGAATGCGGTAAGGCGGGTGTGAATTATGTATTGGATCCATCATTCATCATGTCGTCCGGAGATTTGGTATAAACAAGAGACTCGACATCTACATGGTAAATTCACCAAAATGAAGATAGCAAGAGAATTATTAAGTTGGTACTTTTTATACATATATGCATTTGTGTATTTTAAGTAGACGTTACTCAGTGCTTTTATGATATTGCATCAGTAGCGTCCCTCGAAGTAACGGCATATTACTGCACCACTATCAACTCAGTAAGGGTGTCCTGGTGATCAAGGGATATTCTAGCTGAGCAAGACATACTCAGACCCCCTATTGGTGATTTTGCAAAAAGACCAAGTGACAGTTCCGACGTTGATAACATGATGCAATGTCTTGGAGGTGTCTCATCCAAACAGGAAATTCGTCTCTTTTACGAGTTACCACAAGCGGATACCCGTCAACCGAGCTAAAACCATCATCATCTCGGCATCCACAAGCTCGGGAACTATTCACCGCTAAGCGCTTGGCAGTTACTCACTTCCGAGATCTTACATCGACATCGTACGGTTTGATACTGGCAAGAGTGTGCTTAGAATGGAAATTCGTCTATGTGAATGAGATTGTCCAATCGGATGCATGGCAACCTCCGATTGTCTCTCAGCCAAATGTCTTGTTTGGCAATTTGTAGTATTATGCTGGACCAAGTTGAACATGGCGTTGTGGCTTTCGAAATTGAAAGGATCGTGGTACGAAATTAACAGCATTGACATTGTTGTACAAACGTCTGATCAATGAATCACCCGTGACATGTGAGACTTTTTACTGTAGGGCGGGCGCGCTTATAATACCTGCTTGTGTCCCATCTTCCCTCTTGTTTTACAATGTAGCCTCGGACATATACCATCGGCACAATGTCCAATACAAGCGAAAAAACACCTTCCAGTCACTTTCTTGAAAACAAGACCATAGTCATTGCCGGAGCAGGGCTTGCTGGTTCTGCTTTCGTTGTCGGCCTTCAGAAACTATGGAATGCGAAACTTGGCCAGCCAAACATCATCATATATGAACGTGATGCGCAAGATGTGGCTGCTCATAGGGAGACGTACAATCTGTCTCTGACAGGATATGACGACTCGGGTGGCCTCGTTGCGCTCAGAAATATCGGCCTACTCGACGAAATCTTGGAAAAGGCCGTGTCTGGAATCGATGGAACTGGCTCTTTCAAAATATGGGACTCGAGGTGGAAAGAACAAGTCTCTTTCACCAGAAACCCCGTCTCTGGGATTCCAACAACCAGCATTCGAATTGCTCGAGAGGATATCCGCCAAGTACTCCACAACTCATTCCGTCTCAATGAACGCTGTGTCATTAACTGGGATTCACAATGTGTTTCTGCCACCAAACTTCCGAGTGGTCGCTTAAAAGTGCGGGTGGTTCACGGGAATGGCGACGAGAGCGAAGCCGAGTGTGATCTCCTTATAGCCGCAGATGGAGCAAGCAGCAAACTACGACAAAACCTTCGCCCGGATGATGCACTTCTCTCCAATGGTGCAGTACTCAGAGGAGGAATAGCAACATTCAAAGAGTCCATTCCGCAACCTCTCAGTGAGGACTGGGGCTTCGTTGTCTCACGCACTGGTGTTTCGGCATTCTTTTCCCCCATTGGTGAAAATAGAATCTTTTGGACTATTGGACATAATGAACCTCAGGTGCCCAGATTGGATCGTGGGTCAATAGCCCAAGCGCAGGCTGTGATAGACAAGAGCCTGGAGCTTGGATCACACATCCCTGAGCCTTTCTCGAGCATCGTCAAGCGAACAGACCCCAACACAGTTTTGCTCTTGAATTCACGAGACAAGATGCCGATTTGTCATAAGGACATTACGAAAATACCTGCCATCTTTCTTGGTGATAGCAACCATGCGCTCAGCCCGTTTGCAGGAACTGGAGGCAATTTGGCGCTGGTGGATGGATGGGATTTGGCAAACCAGATTTGCAGCCAGAGCAGCTTAGAGGAAGCAGTCAAGGCATATGATGACCTCAGTGTGCCCAGAGCAACAATGTTTATTAAGAGATCGAGACGACTGATCGAGGCTGCTCATGACACCGGCTTGCGATACTATCTGTTTTGGTGCATGTTGTTTGTGGGCAAGTTTGTGAGATGGGTCATGTATAAGATGGGGAGCTGAGCTGAGGTTCTTAGTAGCGGGGACTTGCGGGAGAAGCGGCAGACTAGAACTTATGCAGGGATGCTAATAACGGTTGACAGGTCATTGTATGGAGTTTTTGTACTGTGCCTAGGAATAATTTGCTACGGATAAGATTGCTGAATTTCTTATTGTTGATATCGTTACTGGAGCCACTACCTTTTTCAAGAAAATTGTTGACTGATCAAGAAGACGGATTGGGTTTTGAGTGTTGAATAGATCACGTACAAGCATCTCCATTATTACACTGCTAGCCATGCACTGCACCGCAACTGTCACTGAGTGGGCTCTCGCCTCCACGCTTCAGGGGATACAGTGCTGGAAGACAGTGCACTTGTGTATCGCACGCCACACTTTACGCGAGATAAGCCCAATTCGTAGCGATTAACGAGTCCCGACGCGATCGCGACGCGCTGCACCTCGACCGTTGACCTTGCATGGGTTCTCTCTCTCCCATGTCGTCTGATTCTCAGCCCGCCGCTGGGGTGCCGGGCTTGTCAAGTCTATAACTCTTTGCATCCAATTCTGCATTGTTTTCTACTTTATTCATTCATTACCGTTCGCATCCTCACCAGCTCCAACATATCTAGCAATCTGCCCCTCACCTGGTGTCCGTCGTCGTTCTGTCTGAAGCGGTCGTTTGTGTTTGAATCAAGATGCCGAGCGACAAAGCAGCGAGCGCTGCTCGCACGCCGGCAAAGGCCACCCGGCCAGCTGCTGCAGCCTCCTCTTCAGCCAAACAGAAGTCGATAATGTCCTTCTTCCAGAAATCTTCGCCCGTCTCTGCTTCTTCCGCTGCTCGAGAAAAGGTCTCTTCTGATAACCAACACTCCTCCCCTCTGAAAGAGACCAAAGCCAACTCTCTGCCAAAGATGAAGGCCTCTGCCAAATTCTCCACCCCAGTGCCCTCCAGCGATGCTCCGGAACCCACAAGCTCGCAGGAGAATATGGATTCGACTATCAAGCGAACCAAGAGCAAGGCCTCTGAACCTAGATCTGTCAAAGACGAAGAGAGCGAGATAGCTCCCAGTAGTCCCATCCGNAAAGGTTTGTACCGTCTTCTCCCCAGGCATCGAACGACTGCTAACCAGCCTATGCAGGGGAAGAGAGCTGTCAACTATGCCGAATCTTCCGATGACGATGAACCCTTTGCCTATGGAGCGGCTTCACAGACTCGGCGGCGTGGTAGAGCCGCCCGCAACGTTGTCAGAGACGAAGACGAATACGGTGGAAGCGATACAGCCGAGCAAGAAGAAGAAGGTCCGTACTATCAATATCCTTGTTACATCTTCGAGAAGATGGCGCTAACTAGAGTTGCAGATGACATGGACGACTTTGTTGTGTCAGATGAATCAGATGGAGAGGCTTCTCGGTCCAAAAAGAGGAAGCGGCCTTCGAAGCCTCAATCGGCACGCAAGCGCACAAACCTTTCGTCTTCTCCCAAGGAAGACTTAGAGCCGAATACTACAAATTTCGATGGTGATGACATGGATTTGGACGATATTCCTGCTGGATCCACAGCCAAGCAATGGTCTTACAACCCAGACTCTACTGAAAAGCAAGCAGTCGTCAAACCTACCGAACGAGTCGCTACAAAGGACCCCAAGGTGAAGGAAAAGGCGTACATGAAGGAGCCTGACGAGCGTTATACTTGGCTCGCAAACATTCGAGACAAAGAAAAGCGCTCGCCTACTGATCCTGACTATGACCCACGAACTCTTTACATTCCTCCCATCGCGTGGAGTAAGTTTTCACCCTTTGAGAAGCAGTATTGGGAGATTAAACAAGATCTTTGGGACACAATCGTCTTTTTCAAGAAGGGCAAGTTCTACGAACTCTATGAAAAAGATGCAACAATTGGCCATCAAGAATTCGATTTCAAGATGACTGATCGAGTCAACATGCGTATGGTCGGTGTTCCAGAGGGCTCACTGGACCACTGGGTCAATCAGTTCATCGCCAAGCAGTACAAGGTGGCCCGTGTAGAGCAGATGGAGACCAACTTGGGCAAGGAGATGAGAGAACGCCAAGACAAGAGCGGCAAAAAAGCCGACAAAGTCATTTCTCGAAAGCTTGGTTGTATCTTGACTGCGGGAACCCTAGTTGACGGCGGCATGCTCCAAGACGACATGGCGGCTTATTGCGTTGCGATTAAGGAATCTGTTGTGGATGATTTGCCAGCCTTTGGCATTGCCTTCACAGATACCGCTACCGGTCGATTCTATCTGTCTGGGTTTGTGGATGACGTCGACCGGACCAAATTCGAAACGCTGGTTGCTCAGATTGGCCCCCGAGAGCTTTTGTTGGAAAAGTCTGGCTTAGCAACAAAGTCTCTTCGCATCCTCAAGAACAACACTAGCCCTACCACTATATGGACGAACCTGAAGCCAGGTACAGAATTTTGGGATGCAGACACCACCAGACGAGAACTCGCTTGTGCAAAATACTTTGTTAGGGAAGAGGACGAAGAAGATGTTTGGCCAGAAGCGCTCCAGGAACTCAAGGATGACGACCTGGTCATGTCTGCCATTGGTGGTCTTGTTTCCTATCTTCGATTCCTCAAGTTGGAAGGCCCATTGTTGTCGCAAGGCAACTTTGAGATTTACAACCCCATCCAAAAGAACAGCACGCTTGTTCTGGATGGCCAGACACTGACCAATCTTGAACTATTCGCAAACACTGTTAACGGCAATACCGATGGCACCTTGTTTGGTCTGCTTAATAAGTGCATAACACCTTTCGGCAAGCGTCTGTTCCGCCAGTGGGTTGCTCATCCGCTGTGTGACATTGATCGCATCAATGAGCGTTTAGACGCCGTTGAGTTGTTGAACGACGATCCCTCCGTCCGCGAGCAGTTTGCTTCCCAGCTGGTCAAAATGCCCGATCTTGAGCGACTGATTTCACGCATCCACGCCGGCGCTTGCAAGCCTGAAGATTTTGTCCGCGTTCTCGAGGGTTTTGAGCAAATCGAGTATACCATGACTCTTGTCGGTGCCTTTAAAGGTGGAAACGGCCTTATTGATAGACTCATTTCGTCGATGCCTAACCTCGAGGAACCCCTAGCATACTGGAGCACGGCATTCGATCGTCAGAAAGCAAAGGAAGAGAAACTTATGATCCCAGAGAGCGGCGTCGATGAAGACTTTGACGCCAGTGTGGCCCGAATTGAGGAGGTGAAGAATCAGCTAAATGATTTGTTGGCTGAGAAGAAGGCGGAGCTCAAATGCAAGACGCTCAAGTTTACGGATATTGGCAAGGAGATCTATCAAATAGAAGCGCCGAAGAGCGTCAAGATCCCATCCAGCTGGCGTCAAATGTCTGCAACCAAGGATGTCAAGCGATGGTACTTTACTGAGCTCACCGGCCTTGTTCGAGAACTCCAGGAAGCTGAGGAAACGCACTCCCAGCTCATCCGGGAGGTTGCGTCGCGATTCTGCAAGAAATTCGACGTTGACTACGAGACTTGGCTGAAAGCCATCAAAATCATCGCCCAGCTTGACTGTCTAGTCAGTCTTGCCAAGGCATCGATGTCACTTGGAGAGCCAAGCTGCCGGCCGCAGTTTGTCGATGAGGAACGTAGTGTCCTGGAGTTTGAAGAGCTGAGACATCCTTGCATGATTAATACGGTGGATGATTTCATTCCAAATGACATCAAGCTCGGTGGTGACCAGGCCAAAATTAACCTTCTTACCGGTGCCAACGCAGCTGGTAAGTCTACGGTTCTCAGAATGGTAAGTTTCCCTATCTACAATTTTCCGATACTCCTTTGTTCGTCTTGTAAATCTAACTCGCGTATATCATGCATTGCCGTCATCATGGCTCAAGTCGGTTGTTTCGTTCCGGCCAAGTCGGCTCGTCTCACTCCCGTTGATCGCATCATGTCACGCTTGGGGGCCAACGACAACATTTTCGCTGCGCAGTCCACCTTCTTCGTGGAACTTTCTGAAACAAAGAAGATTCTCGCCGAGGCTACTCCTCGCTCCCTCGTCATTCTCGACGAACTGGGCCGAGGAACAAGCTCATACGACGGCGTGGCTGTCGCCCAAGCTGTGCTGCATCATGTGGCAACTCACATTGGCTGTATCGGCTTCTTTGCCACGCACTACCACTCTCTTGCTACCGAGTTTGAGAATCATCCAGAGATTCGCGCTCGCCGCATGCAGATTCATGTCGACGATGAAGAACGCCGGATAACATTCTTGTACAAGCTTGAGGATGGGGTTGCAGAGGGCAGTTTCGGCATGCATTGTGCCGCCATGTGTGGTATCTCAGACCGCGTCATTAAGAGAGCTGAGATAGCTGCAAAAGAATGGGAGCACACCAGCCGTTTGAAGGACAGTTTGGACAAGGCCAAGACAGGATGCTACATTCCACTGGGCATTCTCAGCGATGTCGGTTCTTTGCTTGGGAACAAAGGTGATGTCGGTGCGAAGGGGGTTGAGGTTTTGCTTAAAGCCATTGAAAGCCTGTGATATTTTTACGTGCATTTCTAGCATAAAAGTTCGAGGTGGCGCTTTGATCTCACAACTTCGGACTGGTGTTTGTGGGCATTGTTATAAGGGATTTTATAAGTCATTAAGAAGGGTATATAAACCACACATACGGCTTACGGCGTAAAGGCATATAATCACGTATATTACACATAATTTAAAAGCCAACAAAGTATGTCCATCAGTCTATGATTCGAGTAATAATCCATGTAACCATTCAAACAAATGTTTATGTCTAACGAAGCAAAGCCAAAACATAACAAAAACATCTTCTAACATGCGAAATTTCAACGTCAAGTAACAAAACTACCATACTACAGACACACCGGCAAACATTCTAATCCAAAATCCAAAACCCCTAACCAGTCTATCGCCTCTACCCAGTCTTCTGGCGTTTCCTCGCTGATCTTCTAGTCGGCTCCTTCTTTCCGTCTTCTTTGGCGCCGCTTTCCGTGGTCTGGCTACCTTTCCCTTCNAGCACCTTCTTCAGCACCGTTTCTTTCTTCTTAACAGGTCGAGGTGTAGCTGCTTTCTCTGCCTTTGCATCAGGCTTCTGTGGTGTCTTACCAGGTGCAGGTGTTGCATGTCTGCTGTTAACCGCAGAAGAAGGTCTGCTCTTCCTCTTCCTCTTCCCGTTAACGTCCTTGTCAGATGCTATTTCCTCATCATCAGGCTCCTGAACGTTTTTGTCTGGGACATATGTTGAATCTCCCACCGCCCTCAACTTGAACTGTTTCCGAGCCTTTCCAGCCACAACGACATTGAGCTCGTCGGGAGCTTTCCAACCGGGCAGAGGAGCCGGGCCTCGGAACGGAGGCCAGGGAATGTTCCAGCAGCCTTTGTTGTCCTCGTTGTTCGGGTCAGAACGCCAGTAGGACCCGTTTGCGTTGGCGGCGTTGAGGGGGTACAAGGTGCGAGAGTAGGCGGGATATCGGCGAAGGAATTGCTTTCGAAGAGCGCCGAGAGGTTTGGGCATGGCGGCGGATGGGATCCAGCCGCTTCGGTTGGGGAGGCGCTTGGTTGATCCTATGCCGCGGCGGATTCCGCAGCAGCGATTTTTGTCGTAATGGAGCTGCAAGATGTTAGTTATGAGCACACAGATAGTNNNATTGTGAGAATTATATCGTACCTCAATTTCCTTCGTTCTTCCCAAGGGCGATCTATCTCGTTTATGTTTCTTGGGAGCCTTGCGGAAGCATTTCGAGCAGTAATAGTCGTCATTCGGTTCAAAAGTTGGATCATCTCCAAGCTTCTTCTGCCAATTAGGTGATGGAGCACGTCGAGGTGGCCTGGCGGGGTTCCCATCTTCGTCTGTCTCGCTCTCTTCGTCGTCGTCTTCGTCACCTGAATATGTATAGTTGCGGTCTCCTTTCTTGCCTCGCTTCTTGCCTCCTCGTTTGTGACGTTTCGAGCTTGAAGGATCGCCCTGAGGGTCATCTTCTGACTCTTCGCCATCAGACTTGTCTTGATCTGGTTCGTTCTCGAAATCGGACCCATTGTCTGGTTCAGATGCCGAGGACTGAGGGTCTTCAGGTTCAGGGGATGCGGTCATCTTCTGAGTCTCTGATTGGCTAACTTCGGGCTCTTTTTCGCTCTCGGCCGCCAGTGGATCTGAGTTTGCTAGTTGAGAAGCAGCCCTACTTTGGGTCATGCTTGGAGAAAATACGTCGAGTTCATCGAGTGGAATGTTGGTGAGGACTCTCCCAAGTGCGGCAGGGAGAGTTTCTTGATGTGCATCTGGGTCAAGAACCGCAGCCGGAGGCGTCTCATAGCCTTTTCTGGCACGGTCAATGGCTTGCTGAAGTGCTGCTCTGTTAAAAGTGCCAATCATTGAAGGATCAGTCGACTCTTCACCGGATCTTCCCACATGGAATCTTGTTGTCCGGTTTGGTCGTCTTGGCTCTTCATCAGACTCATCTAGATCCATTTCTTCCGGATCTTGCTCTGCTTCAGTGTTGGCGGCGCTTAGGATAGCTGCAATGTCCGGAAGTTCCTCTTCTTCATGAGAATCGATGGGGCCAGGCTGGGCTTCATTTATCTGCATTCGAAGATTATCCTGTTGTTGATTGAATGCCGCAACATCTGGTGGTAAAAACAAGGATTTTTGTCCATCATTCCTCTTATAGCACGCGGCCATATGAGCTGCGTTCCGATCCCAATCCGCTTGACCAGCGTTGCCACTGAACTTATCGCCGCAATAGCGACAGTATCCTCCACGTTTTTTTCTGGATCCTTTGCAACTTGTCCGAATTTGATCTCGTACATCTTGAGCAGGATGGGATGTGTCGGATTCGCAGTTGTTTCCATCATCGCCACAACGATCACAAAATTCAGAAGCCTTCTTCTTCTGCTGATGATTCTGTGCTTCCGATTGGTCAACAATCATGTCATCATTCGCCAATGCCACTAGTGAAGGGTTAAGATGTCTTTCAACCCTTTTCAGGGGAATAGAGATGACCCCTTTGCCGTCGAATCGCCGTATGGTTGCTTTGGTAACTCCCAGCGCTTCCATGAGCTCATTCCTATGCTCTACTCTCAGATGGCGATGAACTCGTTCCTTGCTCCAATGCTTGGGTATAATCCTGTTGCAAAACGTACACTTTCGCGCCATGCGGAGAAATTCAGAGTACTTTTTCATAGTCTGCTGATCAGAAACGCGAGAGCCATCATGCAGGAGTGGTTTCCGATTCAAGAGAATGTTTCGCAACTCCAAAAACCCTCGTCGAAGGCGTGCCTGCTCCGTGAGCGTCATGAATGCCGTTGATATTTCTGGCATCTGATCTCCGGTGCGAAGCATGGGTTCGAAAGATGGCGCATTCGTTGGGATTTGAATGTCAGAGTCGTTCGACTGTGAGCACGATCCGCAGTTGTCATAGATACTGGGTTGTTGAAGCCATGATCTTTCCCGCACGTCGCTATCACCAGATGCATATTTGCCTAGACGCTGGGTTTTGACCGGCTCAGCATGAGTCACTTTAACCAGTTCTGTCTCTCGTAGTTGTGCCCTAACAGCCTCTACACCAACGGAGCTGTCACGAACTGGCGTCTGGGCTGCCTCCTGGGCTGTCTCTTCAACTCCATCCTGAGGAGCTTCTTCTTCCTCTTGCTCCCTAGCATCCTTGTCCTCGGGCTTTTCGATTGCAGCTTGAACGCCGGCCATGCGTCCATATCGTGGGCCCCAGATTTTGGTCTTGTCAACTTGATCCCGCCAATTCCATGCTTTTGAATCAAGAATTTTAATCTTCGCTGAAGGGGTCGGTATCCTGGCACGAATACTAAACCACTCCTCGTCCGTGGTATTGGGCCCGATGAAGAAACAAGGCATATCAATGATGTCTGCGGACTCGTTCTCCATCTCGGGCTGAACGCTTATGAATGCGTCTCCACGCTTCACATCTTCGATACGACTGGGTTCACACTCAGCGAGCTGCATCAGCTCAAACACGCTGGTCCTGAAGTCGTCGACCGTCGAAGATAGTGAAGGCATGTGTACAGAATGCTCAGCTCCGTCTTCTCCATCAGATGTCGACAGATGGAGAACGTTCTGATCTTCCTCCCACTCTGGGTACAGAAGAACAAAAGCTTTTTTGGTTTCGGCAATCTTAGAAAGAGCCGCAGAGTAGTCAATATTGGAGTTCTGTGGGATATCATCAGACATGCAAATTGAGTGATACTCCTGATCTCTGTTGACTTTCGGCCCCAATGTTGCACGCCCATCAAGTAGGCGCACATACTTGAGGTTCTTAGCGTA
Source organism: Trichoderma sp. BMH-0061 (assembly GCA_030015385.1). Taxonomy (NCBI): domain Eukaryota; kingdom Fungi; phylum Ascomycota; class Sordariomycetes; order Hypocreales; family Hypocreaceae; genus Trichoderma; species Trichoderma sp. BMH-0061. The sequence goes on from JARWZN010000002.1 coordinate 4,253,951, forward strand.
GTCACCAAAGGCTGACGATATTATATCTCGCACAAAGTCCAATACATCGGTCAGGGGTATTTTGCCAACCCTGTCAGACGTTGGGTGACTGATCTTGAAACAACCAGGCAGCACGATGGGAACGTTGTTATTGCCAAGGGAGCTGCGGCTCATGTAAAAGTGCTTCCCACCACCGTTGGGGATTAGTGAAAGGATGCCGGACGAGGGAGTTGTGTAAAGACCATAGACTGAAGGAGCATTGGTAATATCAAGGTCCCGTCCGCCAAGTTGAAAATTTGCGTGGTGAAAGGAGTCCTGTGGGCGACCAAATAGAACCTCAAAAGCGGTGTTGATGTAGGCATTGAGCTGGTCAGCTCCCCATCCGTACACGTCTTGTTGAGAAGGCTGCGAGTCGTTGAATTTGGGGAAAGTCAAGTAGCAACAAGAATCGACGACACGTGCTACTTTACCCTCCGTTCCGTCTGATAGGCTTCTGACAGAAGATACACTGGTGTATAATTGCTCTTCGCTGGGCTGCCAGTGAGTGGGTGTTGACTCGTGTTCCAGATGGACAAAGAATGAGTGCAGGTTGTCTGAGAAACTGTCCTCTTCAAGTTTCTTTTCCAAGATGTATTGCAGTGTTATGCTATCGGGATTCAAAGGGAGAGAATCGTGAATAGTATCGACCACCCTCTTGGACTTCACATCGAAATGCACGATGTAGAAGGCTTTGCGATCTTGGAGCCCAAGAGCAAGTAATCTCCTAATTGCATTCTCATATGTCTGTCCATCCCCTGGGATAAACGGCACATACCCCTGGAAACCGTAGAGGTTCATCCCGATTGAGCTTTGAGGAGTAATGGCTGACTGGCGGTGGGAAATGAAACCTCCATCGATGTCAGTGTTTTCCATGGTGGCGTCTTCGGCTTCTTTTGATTCCCTGTGAAGCTGGGCTTCCGGTGTGTCGTCTTCATAGTCGCTGTCTTCGTTGCCGTCTTCTCCATTGCTTTCACTGCCAGCGAAGTCGTCATCATCCTCACCATTCCAATCGTCATTGTCTTTGCGCCAGTCGCTGTCTTCGCTTGTTCCACCGCCTCGAAGTCGCACAGTTGGTTGCTCAATCTGTGAATCTTGTTCTGCCAAAAAGGTAGTCGAAAGACTTGACAGCCAACTCTGCGGGAGCTCAACGGGTATGGGATACGATGGGTCCTCTTTCCCTAGACAGTTGTTAGCAAACGGAACATCGGAATCTCGACCAAGACCGAATTTACCTCTAAGCATCTCCTTCCCCCAATTGCGCTCTTTATGCGCAGTGAGAAAATGCAACGGTGGATGAATAGCATATCGGGGCGGCTCTGGCTTTCGACTCTCCATCTTAAAAGTCATCTTCGCTAATTGGAAGTCCATTGGCTCAATATGGAGCCCAAAGTATAGCATTGTCAATTTTGTGGGAATATCAGGCGTGACGCCTTGAAACCGTGATTCTAAGAGATCGTGGAAGTCGCGGGTATTCTCCTCTTGTATCGCTTTTAAGACCGCCAACTCAGATGGTATGAACAGACGAGTCTCGTGTGTAGTAAACTTGTCGGATAAGATTCGACCTATTGTCATGTCGGGATCTGCGAAAAGCCTTTGGAACTCCTGAAGGGCATCTTTCCACTTCTCGTCCTCGGGTGAAACGAGCAAGTCAATTCGCTGCTGGGCTTCTTCTTCGGTAATCGATGAGGTCTGTTCGAAGCCTCCTAAGAATGCTTCTGCGACGCCGCTGTGCGTGTTCATATCGTCTTATAGTCTAAGACGACGTTCGCTTGTTAAAATATGATAGAAGAAAAGGGCCAAGAGTGACATTCACTCTCAACAATAATTGTATGGAAGTGTCAGGGCATAAATCAGTGTAAGAAGGGCCAAAGACTAGGAAAGAAAGTGAAAATGCATGAATATTGTGAAATGCAGCAGAGGATGTGTAGAAATAAATGATTGGGAAATATGTGATCCAAAAATAACAAGAGCATGGCTATCCTCAGATGCTGTTGGCTCCCGCATCAAGAAATGTCTTTGTCTCAACACCAGTATGAAGCGCATCTCAAAGGCTCTTTGTATTCACATGTCTCGAGCAGGACGTGCGCCTGAGATAACCCATGTCTGCTCAGAGTTGACAGGAAAACAACCAACATGTGTTCTAATTTAAGACTTCGACAGTTCATCTCAATGCAGTACTTACAAAGAACTGGTTGCAGCTTTCTTACGCTATCTTGTCGGCACGATTCCCGGTGTATCCTTGACGAAGCCATCCTTCTCTGCATTATTTGTTACGCGAGGAAGGGATGAAGAAGTCTGCGCACTTGGATCAGTCTTGATGAAAGTAAAATTATCCCATAGCTCGCTTCGCTGAGACTTTTCAATTGAGATTCCATCTCCTCCAAGTTGCGCTCTAAGTGTAATTCTTTGTTAGTTTAACAATGGTGAGAAACGTGAGCGCATAGTAACCTCTTTGTATCATCACTTGTCCTGTGCTCGCGCACAGATATGGGGCCCTCTCGATGCTTTTACTACCGCATTCGGCACTTCAATGTTTAGACAACATAACAAAGTCAGTTTCCGTTAATGAGATTCCCAAAATAGATGTATATTTGCCCTTTCAATGATGAAATAACAACCAATCGGCCCCACGTGCTCTTCATGATGCGTAACGTCCAGCAAGTTCTTCCAGCTTCTCTTGGAAGTCGGAAAAGTAATTGATGGCTTGAATGATCTTTCCTTCACTCGTCCCAAACCCGCTCCTTGTGAATGCAAGTTTCCAAGTGCTCTCATCTTGCAGAATGGAGGCATATTTCATGGCATTCAAGCTCTTCGCGGCTAGTTCATCTGCAAAATACTGGCCCGGTCTCTTTGTCGTTTTAGAAACGTCCAGACGCGATAGCGCATGCAGAAGTATTGGAGAAATTGTGATGTGATTCACCCCTGCTAGTTGTAACACTTCATCGACAGACGTGAGAGACGCAGCAAGAACGCGGGTGCGATGATTGTGTGCATTGTAGTAAGCCTGAGCTTCACGGCAGAATGCGAAAGCTTTATTGTGGTCGATGTACCTTGTAAAAAGNNNGCTTGCNNNTGATACGGTATTGCTNNNCATACCCTTTTCGAAGTGCACCTTCAGTTCGTTGATGTAAGGCGCGATATAAGTGCAATTTGCATCCGAGGCTAGAACTGCTTGCTCCATGCAAAACATAGTTGTTGCAAGCGTGGTTACGCCGTTGGCTTCCAAGGTGCGACATGCACAGAGACCCTCCCATGTCGCAGGTATCTTGATACAGATACGCTTGGTATCAAAATCAGGTGCCAATGCTGAATATGGCAATAATTCCTTGCTTGAACCNNNGTTTGCGACTCTGAGNNNTGCNNNGTCGAATGACTTACTTTGAGCGTTGACCACCGTTCCCGCCTGCGAGTATGACAGCTTAGGATTTGTTTGAACATGCACGTATCCCGTGATGTAGGGAGCAATCAGCAACTGCAGCTTGACCATCTGTTTATTAGCAGAATAGCTTGATACATGTAGAGCTTTACGTACCATAATCTCGACCATGAACTCTGGTAGAGGCGTTTGACCTCGAATCTCATGTAGTCTATCGGCGTCTCTCGCACTCTCTCGGATCAATACTTCATGGTGTAGAGATGGGTCTCCATTGGAAATTTTGTTTAGTTCGAAGAATGCAATGGCCTGATGACGGTCATTGTCTGTTTGCGAGATAAANNNGATGGCATTATAAGCTACCTGGTTCGAAGTGCAGTCTACAAAAGGCCCCAAACTCTTGGCCACTAATGAAGTCAGNNNGTTAGTTGTCCATATCTTGTCAACGAAGGCGCTGTTACCTTCGCTGTCTAGTGTATCGCAATCAATAACACTGTGTTGCCGGAGAGCATCTAGTAGAGACGGCATCGTGTATCTTAATGTCACTTATAGATTCTTTAAATGACACCTGAAAGTTGAATGAGACCTGAAAGTTGAATAGCCTGCGATTATCGATTCAGGCAACTCGAAGCCTCAGGAAGCCAAGCAACAGCCGATAACGGCGGCTGGTGGAGGTGGTGCCACTCTTCGAGATGAGAGTTTCAGTCTCCAAGTATGAGCGATAATCTTTTTGAAGCAATTAACTTGTCGATCGGTTTTGAATAAGGAATACTTGAATGTTTTTCTTGCTGTTAAATACATGCATCATCCTCATATCAGCCCACATGCAACCACTGACCCCGAGTTGATGGCGCTGAGGGTGGTCACATGATCCAGCACGTGTCTCCCCTCTGATAGCCGAATGCAGAGAAAACTCCAAGCTATCAGCCGATCAGCGCTAGATTGCCATCGCCGTCGAGCCGCACAACCGACAACCGCCAAACCGCCAAAGGACCTCTTGAGCAGAGGGAAATGGACTGAGCCTTGCGTGGGACGCCATGCGCTCTGATAGTCGGCGATTATGCGGTCACCATTGGTCTTAGCTCTTGCGCCGGAGCTTCAATTGCTGTCCAGGCGCAGCATTCGAGCGGCATCGCCAAGATGGCTTTCCACAAGCCCCAGCTTGGGAGCTCCTCGAAGCTCCAAGGCGCCGTTGGGCACTGTGTTTTTCCTGCAGAACCGTCTATTCGACAGATCGAGCTGCCTTGATTCTATAATATCGAGACGCAATTCCAGGGCAACTTCAACCTCTACAAGCTCGACAACCCCGCCATCAAATCCTCAGTCGCAAACGCCTCAACAACTCTCAGAACTCGCCCCTCACCGTCGACGACAGGCCCGGAAGCAAGCCCTTGCTCAAGCTACTTCGTCCGAAGCTCCTCTGCCTCCTGATGCCTCGTCGCTCCTCACATCAGCCGCGGCCGCACAGCCAAAAGATTCCTTCCGCCGAACATTTTCCACCTTTCTGTCTCTCTCAAAGCCCCGCCTGACCGTCCTCGTCGTCTTGTCGGCCATGGCACCATATGCGCTGTATCCGGTTCCCGAAATGCTGATGCCGACAATGACCGAAACGCCAAGTCTGAGCCCATTGACCCTCTTTTTCTTGACAACGGGAACTGCGCTGTGCTCTGCAAGCGCAAACACTCTAAACATGCTGTACGAGTCATCCACCGACGCCAAGATGACGAGAACAAGGAACCGACCGTTGGTGAGGGGCCTGATTTCGAACCGAGCTGCGGCTTTGTTTGCTATCCTTTGCGGCGCAGCTGGTGCCGGCGCTCTTTACTTTGGTGTCAACCCCACGGTTTCGTTCCTAGGCCTTTCAAACATTGTTCTTTATGCTGGCGTCTATACACCGTTGAAAGCTGTCACCGCATTCAACACGTGGGTGGGCGCCGTTGTTGGTGGAATCCCGCCCCTGATGGGCTGGGCCGCCGCGGCCGGCGAAGCTGCAACAAAGGATGGATCCTGGAGGGAGCTGCTCTTGGCTAGTGACGGATCGTCTATCGGCGGATGGCTGTTTGCCGGCCTTCTTTGCGCATGGCAATTTCCGCACTTCATGGCTTTGAGCTGGCCTATCCGCGAGGAATACAAAGCCGCCGGCTTGCGCATGCTCGCGTGGACGAATCCGGCCAGGAACGGCCGCGTCGCTTTGAGATACAGCCTCGCCTTTTTCCCATTGTGCTTTGGTCTTTGTGCGGCCGGCGTGACGGACTGGTATTTTGCATTGACCAGTTTGCCCATCAATCTCTGGCTGGCCCGTGAGGCCGTCCGCTTTTGGAAATTCGAGGGCCACAAAGGAAGCGCACGGGGTCTCTTCTGGGCAAGCGTTTGGCATCTCCCTGGTGTAATGATACTCGCACTGCTGCACAAAAAGGGTATGTGGAGTCGAGCTTGGAGGAGCGTGTTTGGAGATGACGAAGAAGGGGAGTGGGAGGAGGAAGAGCTGGAAGAGATGGCGAGCATGACAGCCACAACAGTGGCACAAAAGGGCGAGACGACACAACCAGGACGGTGATGACCACTGCTCCATGTAGGAATAGCTTTATGATCTCTTTGAAAGAGTGCAAAAGGAGGTGTGTATGTGTTTGATATAGTGTCTGGGCGGCGCATGTATAGTAGAGCTTCACTCAACGCTGTTTTGTACAATTAGATAGATTCACATTGGGTACAATCGTCAACGATGATGAGCAATAAAAAAAAACAAGACATTTATAATTCCGTTCCACCAGATCCCATGCATAAGATGCCTCTGTCACTATTATACATTCCCAAGACCATCATGTCTTTTCAATTTTCCTCTTTGATCCAAAATTCCCCGTGTCGACAAAAAACCAAACAAACAATCTGTATATCCCATACGCATCTATCTATTGAAGTAGACAAGGAAAGATTGAGAAACCAGTCTTCTGTGACGAGTTTCTCTTTTTTGAAGCTTCTTTTTTGTCCAGTGGACGTGAGTGCGTAGGGGATTAAATGGTGTCAAAAAACGCCAGTTAACGCCAGTACTGTGCCATGAATGTAATAGGTAAGACAGGACTCAGCCATAGAAGAACCTAAAAAGGAATGGAGGTGCAGCTCATGTGTAGAAATGAGCCGCTATTACGACGTAGAGTCGGATAATAAAGGAGAGGAAAGCATGTAGCCAAAATAAGGGGGTAAGTAAGGGAATAAACGATCAAAACAAAATGCCAGAATTATAAAGAAAGATTTGACAACAAGAGAAAGAGAGAGAGGAATCACATTCGACCCCCATTGGAACGATGGACGAGAGACTCGATGCCCATGTCGCTGGACAGACGCTGGCTATCCAAGTAAGGGCTGCTGTCCTGACTGGTTCCGGTGCCGCCGCGGGACACGTAGCCGTGGCTCATGCTGGTCGTGGAACTGACGCTCGACGAGTATCCGTGACCGCCGTAGTACGCAGGCCCCATGTTGTAAGGGCCCTGGTGATGCTGCTGGGGGTGGAGGTGGTGAGAGTGAGGTTGGAGATGCTGCTGCTGCTGGGGATGTTGCTGCTGCTGCTGTTGGTGGTGGTAGCTGGCGGAGCTGGAGTAGGAGTGTGTGCCGGAGGAGCTCGTCGCGGGGCTACTGTAGGATGCGTCTAGTTCATCAACGGGGGTCAGGCCGATGCCGGAAATGCCGCTATCGTCGTCATACCCTGTGAGTCCCGTCTCGAGACGGTCACGGCGCGAAGCTGCGCGGGCGGCGCTCTGGAGGTTCTTGAGGCCGTTGGACATGCANNNTGGTTGGAAGGGACACACAGTGTTAGTAAACGGCGTCTGGTGAAAGCGGAGGTAGAGAAGGGGGTACGGCGGTGAAGAGAAGGATGAGTGTCTTCTTCCTCCCCAAGTCGGTGTAAGTGTGTAGAAGCACACGTAGAAGATGTGTATACAATAAGAAGGATAAACGAAATGGCTTACCTTGGCCTCGACAACGTTCCACTTCTCTCCGGTTCGAGCTGCCAGACCGCTCCAAATCTCCTTACGCATGCTCATGTACTCCTTGGCCAGCATTTGCATCCTGCGAGTGTCCCAGTCGTCGACGTTCTTGCGCTCAATCAGCCGTTCATGACGCTTGCGGCAGGCATTGGGCGTCTTGGACTGGAAGTATTGATCTCTGATCTGGTTCCAGTTGAGGCCCTGCTGGCGAGCAGCCAGTAGCTGCTCGTCGTCCTGCTGGGTCCAGGCTCCAGAGCTGGGCCGGTGCTGCGATGACTGGGCCGGAGGCATGGGGAGAGTAGGCGAAGGGGCACTGGTAGAGTACGGGCCGTATTGCGGTTGTTGAGAAGGGTGAGTGAGAGGCGGAGGAATCGACATGGCAGCAGCAGACGAGGAGGACGGGGCGACGTCGTAGTAGTTTGTAGGAATCATGCGGGACGGGGCAGCGTACATGGCAGGAGACGGCGCCAGGCCAGCCTGGAGGCCGCTGTAGCCCTGCTCGCTGGAGTTCCTAGTGTGTCTCGGCATCATGGAGAAAAAAGGTTTGACAAGTCGGTTTGTTTCGGTTCGATGAAAAGAGGCGAATGGAGTTGCCACAGGTGGAGAAGTTGTGGTGATGATATGCAAAATGATGGAAGAGAGTGGGAAAAGAAGACTGATGCTTGGATGAGGTGATACGAGACCGGCTCGGTAACCACTTGCCAAGTAATGAAACAATTATTGATTAAAAGTTCGAAATGACTGGTCGAAGTCGGTCCTCGCGGTCTTGACCGAAGTGGTCTGCAGTGCGGTCTACCGTGAGGGTCTGGTCCTTGTAAGAGGGGGGAGTCGTCTGCAGGGGGGAGAAAAAGAGGTCCCAAAGAATGTTGATGACAAGCAGAGGAAGATCTCCACAAACTTGACGAGTTGACGAGAGAGTAAAAAGAGAGGAACACAAAGACCCGGAAAAAGTAAATAGTAAAAAGGGGGAACAAGGAAAGGAAACGTATACGAAACAAGTTTTGAGTGGGAAGATTTTGAGTGAAAGGAAAACAAACACACACAGACAAAATAAAAAAGAAAGCTTCTGGAGAAGAAAAGGAGAGGAGAAAGCAGGCTACCGGGGGAGGACATGGGCCTACTTTAAGTTTTGCGATGCATCAATCTGTCAGAGGAAAAGAGATGAATTATTCCAATATGGCCTTGGGCGGCTGTCAGGATGAAACAAGAAGATCTAAGCCGAATCGGACATGAAACGGAGCGCGTGTATCTGAACAGCCCAGTCCTCTGGGAATGGCTCGCCCACATTGGTCGGTATGCCTCGACGATAGGGCCACGGGCGGTTAGACGGCCTCTTTGGGAAAGGCGGCTATCGTCTGTCTGGGAAGGCTGGACATGGCTCTACAGACATCAGTACATAATTCTACGGGCAAAAAAGGGAACTTTGATGGGTGTTGTGTTGGGAAAATGGTACATTCAGCAAGTTTACTAGGTAGTTCCCAGGAAGCGCTCGCCTCGAAGCCTGCAAGGCGGCTAATAGCAATAGTAATGAGACAAGGGCATGGGAAACAAGACACAAAAAAAGGCCTCGAAAAGGTTCTTTTTTCTCTCCTCCCCTTGTCCACAATTCTTCTAATGCCCGTTTAATGACCATGTGGACCAGGCCGAGCCGTCAGGGTTGTATGGAGAAAAGCTCGCTCGCTGCCTTGCAGAAAATGGCATGTCCCAAGATGCGACCCCTGGCAGGAAAACCAGGCTGGAGCAACAGATTACCAGAGCCTGGCCCGAGAATGACATCAAAAGCCATCCCCAAAGGGCATAAACATCCCTGGAGGCTCACGAATAGCGGCGCGAACAGGAAATGAACGGGATCATTGCATTGCATTGCATGTTGTTTTTCATGGGTCAGGCGGGAAGATCAACCGTGGGGAAAAAGACGCGCCTAGACGCCCAAGCCTGGAGGGGGAGGAGCTTCCCAGGGCAAAGACACTCGCATGGCGGGCCCGTTTCCGCACATGGCAGACGCATGGAGCTGCAGGGTTTCTTTGCCGCGCTGCCCTTGCTAGAGAGACCCAGCTGTTGCGCATCTTTTGCAGCGTCTTGTATAAGTCGAAGTAGGGTTGATATGGAGGGGGATATTACATGGGATCAAGTCTCTTCCCTTTTCGCAATAGCGGCCGCCCGTCCCCACACGCGGTTGATGCGCGATTGGCTCGTTTTCGATAATCAAGCGCGCGTTTAGGTAGTTCAGCTGAGGCTAGTCCATAAGCGTTGCTAGCGCGGGTCTATTTCTGGCCTGCGGGCCAAGAAGCGCCGCGCTAGGATCTTACCGCGCTGGTCTGATTGGCCGGCCGCAGCGGGTATTCCACTTGTACCTTGTAAGCTGCGAACTGGTGCTACGGTACCTCGCCAGAACGGCCGCCGTGAGACCACCTGAGGCCGAGATCCAGGAATCTTGAACAGGTTCGACGGACTTAAAGCCGGCCGCGCGAACTGGTCATCGAGAATGCAATGCGGGTCATGAGGGCAGAGGAAACGTTTCAGCGTGCCCTTGTTTCGGAGGAAGAGACTCGCCGTGTCTTCGTAGAGTGTACCTGATTTTATGCTGTTGGTTGTGTCTGTGGTTATGTGTCAGACCCAACAACAGCTACAAAAGCGCGTAACCTGCTGTTGGTTGCTCTGTGTTGGCTGTCCTTCTGTCTCGATGTAGTAAAAGTGTCTCTATGTAGTAAAAGCGGCACTATACCCCAAACTTTGCGCGTAATTAATTATAGCATCGCTCTGTGTTACACGTTTCGCTTGAGCATCACGTCATGATTCTATTTATGGGAGATGAATGTCTCAATGACGGTTTACAAACGGCATAAGCTTGAGCAACACTGAGAAGAACGCGGCAAGAAACGAAATCTTGAAGCTAATTTAAATTCCCCTCCAAAGGAGTAACCGGAATCAGGTGACTCCTTACATAACTCGTTCATCATGAGAGAGCGGCTTTTTGACCTACTCCTTCGGCAACATTCGTCTATGCAACCAAAGTCCAAGTTGCCGACGCTCGGCAAATTCAAATAGACTTAAAAATGACCAGACATGTAAAAAGTCAGACTTAGAAATAGAAAGATGCATTATGATAGGATAAAACATTTGGTATTGGACGGGATCTGAACGCTAATTGGCGCAAACATGTAGAAACCCAGCCATAGCCAAGCCACATCGCACGATGCATCATCTCCCAAGAGCCTCAATATTGACCAAAGAGGCAATGCCTTCTGATATACAGCCCCGAACCCGGTCAACAGCCTCCTAACCGACTTTTTAGTATTAGGCAGCGCTCATGTGAGCTCATGTGTGTCCCAATAGGAAAAATAGGATAAAAGAAACTTGATGCTTGGCACTACCCTGCAGTAAATAGCGTCGGCCAGTTCACCGCGCTTTGCATGATGCCAAGACGAGCTGAACATCTTAGTTGATGACGATGCGGCTCAAGGCTCTTTTCTGTATGTGTTTGGGAGCCCAACAATTGCAGGTTGGACCTAATAAAGAGGAAAAAGTTGTGGAAAGGGCCTTGCAAGAAGTGTTTATAAAGGGGATGGCAAGCTCCTCGGGGGCAAAAGACGGAACTGCGACTCTCTAGACATCACTATTGAATTCCATCTACTCGTCATATTAATAATAATTCACAGCTTCTTAATAAACAATGGTGTCCAATTCAGTCATGAGATGCTCGCTCCACACGCTCCTCATCCTCCTCAGCCTGTCATCAACCACTCTCGCCGCCACAAACCTCTTCTCGCGTAAGCCTCCCGCACGCCTCCTCGCCCAACTATCACCATCCTCTCACTTCCAAGATGCCNNNTCCGTCGTCATCGCCGCCCAATGCCGTCCCGGCGAGATAATCTGCAACGACGGCTGCATGCCCTCCGTAGGAGTGTGCTGCACCGACGGCGGCGGGGGTNTCTGCAAGCAGGGCTTCTCCTGCGTCACGGATGGGTGCTGCCCCATTGGACATGTCTGCGGCGATGAAATCACTTGCGATCTTGGCGAGGTGCCGTGTGGCGAAAAGAAATGCATGCCGAAGGATGGGGTGTGCTGTCCGAGCGGGTCGTATTGTCAGGCTGGTGAGGAGTGTTTTCAGAATGGGTTTGATCATTATTGCCAGCGTGTTGGTGATCCGAGTGATGGCGGTGGAAGCAAAACTACTGGAGGAACCATTGGTATCGCCGAGACGTCGAGTTCGAGGAGCCAGAGCACGAGTTTGTCCGAGACGACTCAGGGAGACGCTCCAGCTTCCACATCGGCTGAGACTCAAGGAGAGGCTCCAGCCTCAACATCAGCTGAAACACAGACACAGACGCAGACGCAGGAGAAGAATCGACATCCACGTCGATCGATCTCATCACAGAGCTCCTCTTCCACGCCGATCAACCACCCCATAGTCACTCCATTTCTCCCGAATCCATCGACCACGTCAACGACAACAACTGAAGTCGCCTCGTCATCAACAACTGAGGCAGCCGCAGCAACAACGACAAGTGGCGGAACTCCAGCAGTCGTGAAAATGTCGGGAGTGACACTGGCATTGGTTTTTGTATCCATAATGATGGTTCTCTGAATAGACAAAGAAGAGAGAGAAAGTAGATTTAATCTGCACTAGCATTGGAAACACATTTAGCAAACCATTAATGATCAAGCATGTAGAGGGTATCCAAAAGAAAAAGCGCACAGTGGTATTCCAAAGTTCCAAACTATCTTTCCAAATTCCTCCAAAATCAATGCAATATCAAGGAAAATACCGCGCAGGGTATAAGTATACACAATAGAAAAAAATAATACAAAAGAAATTGAAAAATTACGCTGAAGTGTATACCGACAGGTTGCGCCCAAAACTCTCCCATCTTTAGCATTAACTGTTCTTTCTTTCATTCTTCTGTTTCCATCATGCGACTTTTCACATCTTTCATAAACTGGTGCCTTGTTGCATTTATGCCGTCTTCATCAAAACTCCAAACATTAACTTTCGGGCGTGCATCTAGTACTCTGATTTTTCGTTATGTGTTGCCAGCTCTGACACAAAGCCAGGATGCTGGCCTGCGCTGCTGGTAGAGCCGGTGCTCATTCTTTGCGGATGCATCATGGACGGGCTCGGCTGGGCAGACCAGCGTGGGTCAGACGAGGATGAAGAGGGTGGGCGATATCCTGGGCTCGGCTGCGGGGACGGGTAGAGACCGTGTTGGGGCGGGTAGTCGCCGGGCAACTCCATGATAACCATTTGCTCCTTGGGAGGGATTGGCGGTGGTGCGTACATGCCAGGCTGGGGCGTTTGTTGGTATGTTGACTGTCGAGGGTCGTACATCTGCGGTGTTTGAGGCGGGGCAGGATAGGCGTAGGGAGAATAACCCGGGGAGTAGTTTGGTGGCATATGGCCTGCCTGTGCCAGCTGAGGGCTCTTTTGGCCCATTCCATAGGAAACGGAAGACTGTCGTCTGGGGTCTGCAGACGCAGCCGTTGCGGGCGTGTGGGAACGGTCGTTGGGGTTGACCGTCCTGAGCTTGCCGTCCTCCATCATCGCTTTCAGAACACCAGCATCGAGCAGCTCGGCCTTCTTAATGATGCGCTGGACCATCTCCTTGTTGGCGGCCTTTAGCTGGGCCTTGACAAAGCTGACCATGGCGATGTTGGTCTTGATCTCGATGTCTTCGCGGAGGTACAAGCCGTCAGAAGGGGCTCCGAGGGCCTCGAGGCCAATCTCGCGATGCTCCGGAGGCTCGATTCCAGGCTGGTTGCCACAAATGCGATACGTGTTGCGCAAATCGATGTTCAGGGGAGCGTAGATGTGAGTCTGGAGACCCCAGGGCATGTCGTGGAAGCAGCCGTTGAACTTGATCTTGCTCCCGCCCATCTTGCCAATGCCAGGAATCACCTGGACACGCTCCTCGATCTCATACCAAGTGCTGTAAAACTCGTCGGCGGCGGCATTGCGAGGCGCAGAAATGGGCTTGTGGCCGAGGACAAGCGGGTTGAGGGTGATGACTTCGCTGTGGGAGTGGAGGATGTCAATGGCGAGTTGTCGCGGGATGAAGCCCGGAATGGGTGTGACGAGGGTAAAAGCCTCTTTCTTGCGCAACATGGTGCTCATTTACCGAGTGAAAACTCTGAGGGAGTTCAGAGTTTTCGACGTTGCAAAAAGAAGAAAAGAAGAGGGGAAAGGAGAAGAGAAAAAAAAGGTGAGATCAGATCCTTCTGACGTCTCTCCCTTGGATACAGAGTTCGAATTGGACAATAGCGATGACAATAACTGGATTCAGCCCCGCAACCAGCCTGAAGCCCCCGTAGCCGTAATTGGCGCACGCTCGAGTGGGTGTAGGGGTTCGATTTACTTTATTTAGCGGAGGTCCAGCGCATGTATGTACAGGTACCGAGGCGGGATGGAGGATGAGGATGAGATGGTTTAGAGTTGAGATGGATCTAAAACCACAGACCAGAACACGGACGGCAGAAGAAACGCGAAACGGGCGATGAAGAAGAAACAAAACTCGAACAGAGCCGGGAAAAAGATTTTAAACGAACCCGCGCCGGTTGAGTCCCTGGAGCATTAAATCAAATTCCCAGCGTCAGCATTTGCTTGGGGCGGGGGCGCACAGGCTTTTCCTAGAGCCGCATAGCTGGATCCCGCTAATGAAATAGTAAGCACTGGCAAGGCCTTTTCATGGTCCTGTCAGCATGTCTGGATGGGCACGCCACCAACATTAGCGAGCTGCTTCGCCCCCTCCGATAAACAAGATCCATATTCTTTGTACGAGGGAGTCGCCGGGAGTATTGCTACATTTGGGGGGTTGCACGAGTGATGTGTTGGTTGGGGTTGAGAACCAGAGTCACACTCGTTGTTTAGTTACAGTAGTATGGAACCTGACTAAAGAACCCGACTGGACATGAAATGGAACCCGACTCTTGGTAAGTGGTATTGTAACTAGAAATCGAAGGTGCCAGCAGTCCCTTGGTAAACTGATACAAAGCACGGACAAATGCGTAATTCATCAACATATCGTAGTCCTCCAAGTAAGGTCAACTATCGTAGTACTGTACGAGTACGAGTACACACTCCCACACTTGCGGCGGAGCCCGCGGGAACGGGCTTGGAATGCTTTGGCCTCAACTTCTTGCTACCCAGTTGATCGATGATGCGGAAGCGTGGCTTTGACGTCAGACGTCCCGGATCACAGCAGCTGGTCAATGCCCGATTCAAGCTTCTGGTAACGTCGTAGGATCCGTCGATTGCGCGTTCAGTGTACATCTACTCGTACATGCAGCCTTTCGGTGCTGTTAGGCTTCGAGTAGCGCACTTGTACCTTCTGCACCGCCTGCCGGAAACGCAGCAACCCGACTGTGGCACTTGAATGTTGGGTCTTAACAGGGTCTTCAAACGCCCATCAGCCAGTGCACAACAAGTGACTGGAGCACAAGGCCGTTGCTGTAAAGGCTAGGTAGACAAGCTGATCCCTGTCAAACTCTCAGAAGCTTGGCTTGTCCCACTGTCTCGGAAATATCTGGCCGTGGAACAGGATGGGAAGCTTGCGGCCCAGAATATCAGCGGGTGCGAGTACTTCCGGATACCTGAAATAGATCTGGCGGTGGAGCCCCGGCGTGACTTTGGCAGCGATGCCCCTTGCTGGAGCTTGTAGCTTTTTGCCTCTTGCAGCTTGAGTTCATGGAGACCCGGTTTGGCCATCTGTTGCTGTCCCCTTGCAGAATGGCGGGCAGAGGCGATGCTTGTTTTGTTTCGTCCTCCATCATCACCGCCTGGAGCGTCTTGTCTTGACTGCTGTACAGCTACCTATCCAGTAGCTATTCCTGCTTGTGCTCAGTGACAGCTCAGCTTCGTGCTACAGCCCGTTGATCCCAACATATACACACCCATCTGACCTCTGTACAATGGCCAGATTCGCTGCCATTGGCGCGCTGTCGCTGGCCGCTATCCAAGCAGCCCACGCGCTGGTTTTACCCGAAGCAGCCGTGCCAAATCAGGCACCGCTCGGTGCAAATGACGAGGTCACAGCCTTGATCAAGGACAATGCCATGATCGGCCCCCACCACCTGGACGACGATATCGAGGCGGCCGAGAGCTTCTTCAACGCTGTATCGTCTATCCGCGGCCACATCCACGAGGACTTTGGCCAGGCCGTGGCCGATCTCGTCGGGCTGGGTAACGGCAACGGTTACACGGGAGACGTCGGCAGTCCCGGCCACCATCACCACGACGACGACAGCAGCTTTACGATATACGAGCTAATCTCCAAGAGCAAGTTCACCAAAAAGTTCGCCAAGCTAGTCGACGACCACCCTAGCGTGGTGGATCTGCTCAACAGCACCTCTGCCAACTACACGCTCTTTGTACCTGTGGACAAGGCCTTTGAGGACATCCCGGACGATCATAAGAAGCCTAGCAAAGAGTTTATCGAAAACGCCCTGCTCTACCACATTGCCGAGGGCGAGTATCCGGCACGCAAGATCCTGCACTCGTACACGCTGCCCACTGCCTACGACGAGGAACTTCTCGGCGGTGAGCCTCAGAGGCTTCGTCCCTCTGTCAACTTGGGCGGAGTCAAGCTCAACTTCTACAGCAAAGTGATCGCTGCTGACATTGTAAGTTGCCCCGCTGAGCAATCGCGTCTAATAATAGCCAACCCTTCGCCGGCATCCTATTGCTCGTATGTACTCGTACTTTGGACTGACCCTTTCATTTTCCTTCCTTTTCAATTAAATGCAGCCAAGAACGGCATTATCCATGCCGTCAATCACATCCTGGTGCCGCCNCCCTTTATCGGTCGAATCATCACTCTGTTCCCTGACCGGTTCTCGACCCTGCTGCTTGCCTATGAGAAGACGGACTTTGTCAAGGAGATTCACGGCATCAACCTCAAGGGCAGCACCGTCTTTGTCCCCACCAATGAGGCTTTTAACTGGCTGGGGCCTAGGGCAAATGCCTTTCTCTTCAACACCAACAAGGGCCACAAGTACCTAAAGGCCATTCTCAAGTACAACATTGTGCCCAACGCTACGCTCTACACCGATGCGTTCTACGACGAGAGAGAGTCGGAGCAGCAAAAGGAGCCAGTTGAGGAGCTTACGAGCGAGCACTACGACCTGCCCACGCTGCTCGGCGACGCACACATCAGCGTCGACATTGCCCGCATTTTTGGGTTTGCCTCCATCAAGGTGAATGGCTATTCGCGAGTGGTTATTCCCAACGGTGTGGCCAAGAACGGCGTCATCCATGTCGTCAACCGAGTTCCTCTCCCTCCTCACAAGGGCCACCGCCACCACCATTCAGAGAACGTTGGTGAGATCGACGTCAAGGATCTGATGAACAGACTTGCGGATTACGTGTGATGAATTATGTGCGACTGCGCTGAAGAAAACAACAATCATTTGGATAACTGCCTGGAGCAGACGATGAATACACGGTAAAAATGAATTTAACGGTATGTACCTATGTTTGAACGACACCTGAGTCAACCCGACTATCGAATGTAAGATTCCATGACTTGAAACGCCGCATGCAATATGTTTGAGACCAGATTGAAGGATTGAAAAATGTGTAACTATTGATGACCTCTCTCGTTTGAATTCCTAAATACATAGCAATTTAGGTAGCGCTAGCATCAGCACTCATACTATGTGGATGCTGCCACGCTCATTGAACCCCTTTGACAGCTGCTCTGTCCTGTAGGTGCACTTTAGAACCGAGGTAAGCGACTCAATACACAGAATACGATAGCATATATCTTGTAAGATTAACAGCCACATGAAACCCTAGCAACCATGTCCTAAATAGCAAATGATTGGCTTCCTACTGCAACTGTGCTTATCATCATCTCAATGATCAAAATTAGACCATTTTTCTTTGTTCTTCTCCACAAATTCCTTCCAGGTCGTCGGTTTCTCTTCCAACAAAGCCAAGCTCCCCGCCAGAGATTCACCAGCATAATACCCGGGATCTTCCAGAAGCTTCATATTCTCCAGCAGCTCCTGTGCCGCCACTGGGGAGAGGAAGGACTTGAACTTGTCGTCGTCGATCTGCACAGCGTGGGCCGGTTTGCCCATGACCTCCGAGAACTCGGAGATGAGCTGGTCAATGGTGTAGTAGTCTGACGCCGCAAGGATGCGGCTTCCCGCCTGCGAGGGGAAGTTTTTTATAGCTGCCTTTACAAACTTGCCTGATAGCATTCTGTTGTCAACGTTGTGGATCTTTTTGTGNNNAATATGAAGGAAGCTTGCAGTAATCAAATCAAANNNTTCNNNCTTACCCGTGTCTTCGGCGGCATCAAACAGGGGCGCCTTTGCCTTTGACGGCTCAACAGGCAGAGCCAACGTGTACCCTGCGGGCTCGTTGGGCGGGTTCTTTCGAATCATTGTCTCGAAGCCGCTCATGAACATGCCCGGCAGGACAAAAGTTCCCGGGACGCCGCTGGAGCGGATGTACTCCTCGATCCTGGCCTTTCCGTCAAAGTGCGAGATGTTGGACAGGCGGCCGTTGCTCGCTTCGGAGGCGTTGATGAGCGAGGAGAAGATGATGTGCTGGACGCCGGCGGCCTTGCTGGCGTCGACGACGGCCTTGCCTTGGGAGATTTCGGTGTCGGAGGACATGCTTTCCCAGAAGTTTGTGACGAGGAAGACTGTGTGGGCGTTTTGGACGGCGGGGGCGACGGATGAGGATGAGGACATGTCGGCCTGTATACACGGCGANNNTATATATATAATCTCTGGNNNGAGNNNTATTATTGGATTGTCGTGAAGAGGATGNGTGGCGTTTCTACGCACTGAGACGAGCTCGACGCCTTTGGCTGCGAGGGCTTTGGCTTTTGGTTTGTTTACGTCGCGGGTGATGCCGCGGATTTTGAATTCTTTGGATAGGGCTGGGTCTGCGAGGATGGCTTCGACGACGGAGCCTCCTTGGTTGCCCGTGGCGCCAAAGACGGTGATGATCTTGGACATGGTGAGATTATGAGTGGTGAGACTGTAAGTGATGCTTCAATTGATGTCGGCGTAAATGAAATCAACCCAGTTTAATTGAGTCTCAGTACAAACGAGGTTCAAAATAATTTAAAAATTGCCAGCTATAGATTCTACGAGATATACACAGCCTGGCTGGCGGGTTAACTCGTCATGACGTATGAAGCTCAACACACAAGAGGAGTAGCGCCCCTCCGCACAATTTGGTGAGGAGGATTCACCCAATCTTCATTTCCACGCATCATCTTTGAGATGGGTGAAAACCACCATTATCGATGGCTTCTCATAGGCCCAGCTGAACTGAGATTTGCCCTCTAGCTCCCAGATGTGCGATGCAATTGATGCTGTGTGATGTAATGGCGCTGGCTTGGCCTTTAAGAGGTGTGGTGTGCTATGCGTGGATTTTTAGTGGCCTTCAGCTCCTGCGCCTAGCTGAATTTGAGGAGTTGCTAGGTAATGCTGCATTTACTTTGGAGATTGACATCTTTTTGCATGTGGGATTAGGTTTGTGTGGCATTCCACTGTTTGTCTGGGGTATTGTGCAGGGCAGGTCGTTTAACACGTACCCAAGTAGTATTGGTACATGCGTTTCTGAATTATTCATAAGAAGAGCTAGAAAATAATTATATATGTGGATATATAGCCTATGGATAGCTAGTATTTCATGTAAGATTCGATTGAACCTTTATTGACATATATCAACTGATCTGTCACTATTAATAGTTCGGGGACTATTCTCTCCTTCAACTCTGCGTATCTACACAAGATCGAGATAATGCCACCACCATAAAATCCTAAAGACCAAATTCCGTCAAGATGGCAGATACTGCTCTCACGTTCTCAAAAATAGCCCATCGGCCAATATCCTTATTCCATTCGACCCTTGCTCCCTTGATCCTCTGTGCATATTCTTGCGCCACTTCCTTTGAAGAAGCTGAGTCTCCACCCCCCGATACAATAATTGTCTGCACATCTAGACCCCCCAATGGAAGATGTGTTTCAGCCTTGGCGAATGCATCACACGCCTTTGCAAATGACTCTGGGTCTTGACTCAGAAAGCTTAGCCGAACTGCTGACATTGCAAGATGCTCTGTTGACCTTGTCTCTTCAGCCGTGCCCTCGGATATAATGTCATCGACCACGGCCCCCATTCCCAGAGTGCGGACAAGTTCACCACGTTTCTTCCACAGTTGCCAAGAAGCGTCGGAGAGAGGTAATGGCGGTGGAAACAACAACACAAGCTTATTCACCAAGTGAGGGTTGAAAAGGACGAACTTGAGGGCAATAAAACATCCAAAAGAACTTGCAATCAGTGTTCCGGAGTTAGACTCGCTGATTCCTGCGTGCGAGAACACCCCCGCAAGATCTTCCGCCAAGGAGTCTACCCTCAAGACGCTCAACGGGTGCGTAGGGCTGAGGCCATGGCCTTCAAAGTCAAACAAGTGCACGTTTGCCTTTTTCTGGAGTTCCAAGTTTGCAATGAGAGGCGAGAAATATTCTGATGTGTCACCGAGGCCGTGGACAAAGACCACGTTGTTGTTGTTGCCTTCGAGGCCGAGTCTTTTGTAATGTAATGGCTTGCCATTGATAATGGTGAGTCCAGCTGTGCCGTTCAAAGAACGTGAGGCGTTGTCAAGACTAAAGACAGACTGGGAGGCGAGACGCTCGGTGGTTGCGTTCACAGTAGTGACTCTATTGTGTAGAGCGCCAATACCAGGAATGGTGACGGTAATTTCGTCTCCCTCTTTTAGAAAGAGAGGCGGGTTGCGCCCAATACCAACACCGGCAGGNNNCAAAGTAATGGTTGTCAGGAAATTATAGCATGTATACCACAGGATAAAACTAACCGTGCCAGTAGCAATCACATCACCAGGCAATAGAGTCTGTCCTTCAGAAAGGGTGTTAATCAAGGTTGGAATATCGAAAATGAGGTCGTCCGTCGTTGCATCTTGCCGTAACTCGCCATTGACATGCGTTTGAACGCGCAGCACCGACGGAAGGGCTTCCTTCGGAACTGCAACAGGGCCCTGATAATCAGCAGCCAACCGATGACGAAGAAATACACGCACGAGACATACCATGGGACAAAATGTATCCGCAGACTTGCCAATGTAAAATTGTTTGTGGTCTCGTTGCCTCTCTCGAGCCGTCATGTCATTGATAATCGTGTATCCCCAGACATAGTCCATGGCCTTTTCCTTGGGAATCCGGAACCCGGTCTTGCCAACAATGACTCCAATCTCACCTTCATAGTCCACACTCTTGGAAAACTCCGGGTGCAAGTAAATGTCTTCGCCATCTGCAATGATCGATGTCGCACGCTTTGTGAAGATGACAGGATGGCTGGGCTTGTCGACCTTGTCCGAACTGTCGTATCCCGAGGCGTTGAACTCTTTTGCGTGCTCCATGTAGTTCTTGCCCACGGCTAATACATCGCGGCCGACAAGCGGTGCCAGGATCTTGACAGATGAGAGGGGCAGAGCAGAGCCGGATGCAACTATTTGTGAGGGGCCGGCTTCGATGACTTGGTAGAGATCTTTGATGGGATACCCGGAGAGGAGGCTGAGTGGTTGAATTGTGCCGGCTTTTGCGTCTAAATGGCCAATCTGGGTGATGCCCGTTTCGGGGCGTGTAAAAGCGGCATAGTTGGTTAGATGTTGCGATGAAGAACTCATTGCGGTATTTGTAAGGAGGAGGTGCTGGCTTGCTGGAGACGTTGATGATGGTCCACTCAGAACAACTTATAATAAAGTATCAAAAGACAAAGGCAGAAGTCTGCGTAAACGAATGAAATCTGACTTAGATGTTTGTATCATAAAAAGAGCAGGACTTTTTGGACGGATAGTAAACGACTTGTGATACTATCTGGAGTGAGCAAGACTGTGACGGTTTAGCTCGATACTTGGTTTCAAGTGCGGGCGAATTCATTTCGCCGGTAGCGTGTGGAGAATGGCGAGCATTCATGTAAGATGAAAACCCACGCCTTTTATTTCATAACCGCGCGGAATGGTACAAGAATGCAAACCAAGACGGACTGAAAGATGATGAAGATTGCATTGAAATTTCAGCGATATTTTTGAATTGCCGAGATTGAGTCTAATCCTCTGAGAATTGCCATCGCCACTATTCTTAAAATCGCCGGTTGTTTGTAATGCACTCACTTGTGGAAGACAAGTACATGTGTCTACCACCTTGCCCACTTTCCTAGAGGGATGAATGCTTCCCATTAGCCGACTGAGAGGGCAGAAGTTCAAGAAACAGGATAACAATTGAATATTCATTGGAAAAGAGACGCATAATGGAAGCTAAATGCCTCAGACAGACATCCACTTCCAAGACTCTATGAAAGTACATGTAACTGGATCTCACCCCAACAAGAAAATTACTGTTCTTGTATAATGCGTCTACTTCCATCCATACATAGATGAAACCGTATAGTATTTGGGTTAGTACTATGCACCCGCCATAATTTCCAAATAGCTAGACAAGCAAATCAGAACTGAGATCCTTCGCAACCTCCAGCATTATAAATCGCTGCTTAGAAATCCCCCCGCACCCTCCACCTCATTGCACGATATTTGGTATCAAGACGCAATAGTTGAGGAAATACGGAATAACGCAACTATATATACAATTGAAGATACCATGTAGGCGAAAAGAGGCTTGGTAGCCAAGTTGAGAAGTCATCTGTAATTACAACAATTCACAGATTCAGTTATCATTGATCATGGCGCCCATCCGCACAGCCATCATCGGTCTCTCTAGCACCGCAACCACATCGTGGGCCAGCGCTGCCCATCTGCCATATCTTCTCTCCGCCCGCGGTCGTGCAAAGTATCAAATTGTAGCCCTATGCAACAGCAGCGTCGAATCAGCGAAGCGCGCCATTGAAGTCTTTAAGCTGCCCCCCGAGACAAAGGCCTATGGCAATCCCCAGGACGTTGCCGACGATAAGGACATTGACCTCGTGGTTGTAAGCACTCGCGTCGATGTCTACTACGAAACTGCCCTGCTGAGCGTCAAGGCTGGCAAGCAAGTCTTTGTAGAGTGGCCGTTGGCTCACGATGTAGCTCATGCAAAGGAGCTCGTTGACGCAGCTAGAGCTGCTGGTGGACGGACGCTGGTTGGCAACCAAGGGCGCGAGGCTCCTCCTATTGTCAAGGTCAAGCAGCTGCTTGAGCAGGGAAGCATTGGCAAAGTTCTTAGTAGTGAGGTCAGGGCCTTTGGCGGAACTGTTGATCGAGAGGCTTTACTACAAGGACTCAAATATTTTACTGATAGGGCTATTGGTGGCAATGTTGTAACCATTGGAGTCGGGCATTGTGAGNNNAATCCTCATCACCTGGAGTATATTGATTGTCCTTTTNNNCATCTAATTTCTCCCGTATTTGACCAAGTTCAGTATGTCATTGGAGACTTTCAAAACATCCAATCACACCTCCAACTCCAGCGCCCCAATGTCCTCCTCCGCGACCCTTCCACCAAAAAGGTCGTCGAAACAGTAAAGTCCAATGTCCCTGATCTCATCATCATCAACGGCACTCTCGCCGCATCGCAAATCGCCGCCGAGGGAGCCAACGTGCTCTTCCGATTCCGTCGCGGCCAGCAATTCCCCGGCGACCCTGCCCTCTCGTGGACAATCAATGGCGAAAAGGGCGAGATTCGACTCCAGGCGTTTGGCGGATCTTCTCTGCACGCCGGTTCGTACGGTGCGCCTGTCACCATTGAGGTTCACGATTTCGCCTCGGACCAGGTGCAGAAGAGTGAATGGAGCTGGCAGAGCTGGCAAGAGGAGCTGGCCATCGTGAGGAGAAGCGTTGGTGTTCTTTATGACAAGTTTGCGGAGGGTGAGTTTGAGGGGGCACCTTCGTTTGAGACGGCTTTGGTTCGCCATGAGCAACTAGCAACCGTTCTGGCTGGGTGGGATGAGAAATGAAGGGTTTCGAGGAATGGGGAAACGGAAAGTAAGACACTTGTAATTGAATTAGCAGCCATTTTCAAATTGACGGGCTTGAATTCTTTTTTTTATCAGTCTGGAATAGCTAGGTCTTCTTGATGAAGTCCTCCAAGTCCGGACAGGCTTGTAAAACACTGGCCAATTCATCGTCGGATAGGCCACTCATCGCACGAGTGTCTTTTGACGTCTCCTTTGCCTTTCGTTTCGACGTCGTCCACTGGACACTGGCTGCTTCGTCGCCGCTTAGCTGAGGGAGATCGTTCAAGGTGAAATCTCCCTTCAAGGGACCTGTGCTTCCATCGTCAAGCAATCCTTTCCTGAAGAGCTCAGATAGCTCCTTTTCTTCAACAGTACAAGATGTTTCGTCGAATCTCTTGCGCTTCTCGTCAATATCGAGTCGCCCTTCGAGATATTTTTGATTCTCAACTTCTTGGTCGAGTGGGTTGGTCGGGGCTTGGCTGCTACCCTGGACGATATTCGGGGTTGAGTGCATCTCTCCGGCTGTGATGGTGTTTTGTTGCTCGGTTGAGTTCTCGTCTGAGCGAGTATTGCTGGTTGATTCAGCCATTTTGGAGGATGTGAGGATATGCGACGGTTTGCTGAAGATCGCAGCATCGTTGTTGAATATCTCTGCTGCTCTTATACATGATGGTTGATGTATTCACATTGTTACGATGCATTGTAGTGGCAAATTGCATCAAATCCCAGACGTCGCGCAAATGCGCACCTGTGAGTCACTGACTGTGCTTATGTGTGTCACGCCGTGTGACAGTTTGCTTGAATATTAACACCAAACATGGCATATATTGCAGGGTATGCTCATATTTTGTAGTGTGAGGCTTAGCGCCCCATACTCGTTGACTCACTCACTGCCCTATATCTTTATCATGTTAAATATATATTAATATGTAAATCCCATCTCATTTCTTATTCCATGAACCAGGAACAGACTGTTCTTTCTTTCGCCTATCTAGCGATAGACGTGAGCCAATGCACCCATCTCGATGACGCACCCTGTCGGAACGATTCCTTCTTCTAGAACACGTCAGCGTGACATGCAGATGAGACACCCAAATAGCTTCCCTCAAGCGTAGCTGATCAGCACTATTTCGTCCACCCGACACACAACTCTTGAACACATCATGAGACAATTCTCGCATCCGACGTCATTTCCAGCTCCCGACCGTATCGGAACCCGCGGTCGCGGCGGTGGGCATGGCGCTTCCTGGAGCTCTATTGGAACCTTAGCAACTTAGTTCCCCTCTGTGCTGCATCTAGATAGAGCTAACACCATTACCGCCTCTTGCAGCCGAGTACCAGTCCGGGGATCCTGGGGTACGAGATGGGGAGTACTGCTACTCTGGGTTTGCCAATGTCAGACGCAGCCTGATTGGTACCCGATCGGACGATTTGATGTACAGGTGAAAGCATGTGCCGGTGCCCGACCTGATGCAGGGTTGCTGCAGACTGCAGACAATCTCCAGAATGCGGCCCCTTTGGCATGTGAAGATTGATCTGTCGCCAGTCTGCGAACCCCCGAGTCAGCGCTGCAGCGGCAATGCAGCACGTGGACGCAGCAGCGGAATACGGGGGAGGAACTGGGGGGAGGATTACGGGGGCTCACAATATGGGGGATGGAGATTGGGGGTGACCCTGTACCTAAATTGCCGCTGTGGATGGTGTTGATGACGGCACCACGTTTATGTTGAGCTGTGTCCAGACTTCAGTAACTGCTCGCTACCTACGATGCGCGACAGTACAACGAAAGTAGATGTACCACCTTTCTGGTGCACGCAGCGCTATGGTCTCCTTGTATGGCGACCATCATAGGTTCACAGTGCACTGTAGCCCAACTGCCGGGCTGGTCCCAGGTACGACTCCCAGAGTACCCCCAAAGTACACCTGTCCAGCCCGCGCCCCCAAGCCGCTATTGTCCCCACCTGCATATGCCATCAGCGGGTGTGGCAGAGCGGTCAGATGCTCCAATGCTCCAACCATCCCCGGATTCTCCAAGATTGCCTCAAGAACTCCCCTGTCGCCCGTCCTCCCTACCAACAACCAACAGCACCTTTATTCCCCAAGTCGCATTGTTCCGTAACCTCTTCCTCTTGATACTCAAACCGCCATCTCAACTGCTCGTATAATTACAATCGACGTTGCCGGCAGGAATGGGACTGCAGCTGAGCCGAAGTCTCCAGCTGCCCACCTGAAGATCCGATCCTCAACAAATCCCGGATGCAACGCAGCACCTACTGTCATGGCCGACTTCTTCCTCCGTGCACCTCCGATACCTCAAATACACACCGGTAGCGCCTCTCCACCATCGCCAAAGCGCCAGAAACAGGCCTCGGCATCTTTGCAGCCTCTGCAGCCTCTGCTGCCTGCTGACCGGACCCTCGTACAAACCGTATCCCAAACAGTCAAAGGAGCGGCAGGCTACTTGCGATCCTGGAAAGATGGCGTGAGCAGCGAAGAGCGCGAGAAGGCGAGGCTCCTCGAGGAAAGGAAAAACATACTCTGCCTGCGCATGAAGAGCGTATGTGTCTATTGAATCTCCTCGCGGGTGTTGGTTGAACCGGACTAACTGATGTCATAGGCTGAGACATTGAAACAATGGCAAGCAGCAGCACAGGAACTTGACGTTCTCGAGGGTAACGATGACTGGAGACGAAACGATGAAAGCGACGACTATAATGCCAGGCTCATCGAAGAGCGACTCCGGGCGCTTGACGAGGCCCGAGAAAGTCGGGACATCCGCACCATGATGCACCTCATCCGAACTGCCCTGTCGCGCGATCTCGGCGGCATGGGTAACGTCGATCTTTACCGGCACTCATATCTTGGCACGAAGACGCTGATTGAGCGCTACGTTGAGTCGACAATCGAAACCATCGATGCTGCCATTGTCCACAGCGCCACGGACCAGGGCATTGCATACAAGGACCTGTTAGAAGGCATGTTGCTCGCGCGCCAGAGCTTTGGACGAAGCGCCCTTTTACTATCTGGCGGCGGGACATTCGGCATGGCCCACGTCGGCGTTCTCAAGGCCTTGTTCGAAAATCAGCTTCTCCCTAGAATCATATCCGGCGCCAGCGCTGGAAGTATAGTGTGCGCCGTTATGTGCACGAGGACGGATGAAGAGATTCCACAGCTGATTAAAGAGTTTCCCTATGGCGATTTAGCGGTTTTTGAAGCCCAAGACAACCAAGATGGCCTGTTGGACCACTTCCGTCGGCTGCTAACAGAGGGCTGCTGGTCGGACATTGCCCATCTCAGGAGAGTCATGAGGGGCATGATGGGCGACATCACCTTTCAGGAGGCGTACAACCGCACTCGACGTATCCTCAACATTTGCGTCTCATCTGCATCCGTATACGAGCTGCCACGGCTGCTCAACTATGTCACTTCGCCCAACGTCATGATTTGGTCTGCTGTTGCAGCGTCTTGCTCGGTGCCTCTCATCTTTAACTCATCGCCCCTGTTGGTCAAAGATCCGGTTACAGGCGAGCATCGCCAGTGGAACCCGTCGCCCCAGCGATTTATTGACGGTTCGGTGGACAACGACTTACCTATGACGCGCCTCGCAGAAATGTTCAATGTCAACCATTTCATCGTGTCGCAGGTGAACCCGCACGTCACTCCGTTCCTCGCCAAGGATGATCACCTTTCACCCGAGAATCAACATACCCAAAAGAGCGCCAAGAATGGTGGCGATGATATGGATTGGATATATGCCTGCACATCGCTCGCCAGAGACGAGGCTCTCCACCGACTGCAGTTTATGGCCGAGATGGGTTTCTTCCCTAACATGATGACCAAGTTTCGAAGTATCCTCAGTCAAAAATATTCGGGTAATATCAACATTTTACCTGATCTGACCCTCGACAATCTTCCCGTGCTTCTCAGAAACCCCTCTGTGGACTTTATGTTGAAGTGCTGTCTCGTTGGTGAAAGAGCAACTTGGCCAAAGCTATCTAGAATACGCGATAGCTGTGCGATAGAGTTGGCACTGGATCGTGCAGTGCACAGGCTCCGGACGAGAGTCGTATTCTCAGAGAGCCAGAGCAATCTCAGAAGCATAGTTTCATACATGGGAAGCTTGCGGCTTAACAAGCATGATCAGACACCCAACCAGGCCAATCTTGGCGTACCGATTGCCAGTCACGGCCAGAAGCGCCAACGACGAAGATCAGGCGGGAGCCTCCTCTTGCCAGGCCCAGGGTTGGTCCTCGACACCGATCTAACAGATGAGGAGACTGCTGAGGAGGAACGCCTGGAAATTGCCTCGAGGAGGCATGGATTTGCATCTTCCGCTGCTCTTCGCAAGCCTCAGCTGAAGAGGTCAGCCTTGAGCCAGACGCATGTGCCTCAGTTGTCCACTTCTCAATCAAACCCGAGATTCAACTTCTCCAAGCCGATAACACCCCCGGCAAGTGTTCACGGTGAGCTGGATGCTGCTGATGCCGCGAACATCAATTCTCTGGATCCAAGAGTTCCGATTACTTTTAGCGATGACGGGAATGGCCGCGTCGGGCCGTCGTTGGGGCCTGCGATATCTCCGGTTGATGAAATCGAGACGAGTGAGCCAAATCACACGAGCGACACGGAAGTGGAGCAAGGGACTGAAGAGAGTGATCCTGATGACAGCCAGTCTGCGCCTGTTGAGGACACTCCCAAACCAGCTAATTATGGCGCATTTGGCCCTGCTGGGGAAGTCATTGGCGGCTTTTGGTGATTATAAAGGATTGACACCCCCACTACGAGCCAGAAGGGGAAGACACAGCATGGTGTTTTGGCGGATCAAGCCGCACGGAATCCAAGCATAGAATGGCGTTATTATATTCTTCGTTTGACAAATGGAAGCCCTTTGTTTCCGTTTCATTTCTGCTTTTACTATTATTATTGGGGTCAGCTATTGCGGGATTGTTCATCGGGCGGTGGCACTTTTGTATAGAGAAGGACATGGCATCTAGCCTGCGAGGCCACAGACGGTCGTTATGGCGAATTTTGATGCGGATATCCGTTAGGGAGAAGGGAGCAGCGCTACGTTAGTTGGAGGAGAGGAGTAGCATTGCTGGTCAAACGTGTATCTTGGCATATATCTGAATCGAATTCATACCAAGAGGCTGTCCAAGTTTCTTTCTGTCTGGTGTCAGTCGTGTAACAATTGCACATAGCAACTTGTCCATTGTGCGAGCGCCATATACCAGAATAGCAAGCTCATCTACATCGACGGCCGCGTGGCCTAATGGCTAAGGCGCTAGATTTCGGTTGGTAAACGCCACCTCTAGAGATTCCAGGTTCGACTCCTGGCGTGGTCGATTTTTTGCAGTTTCTGTCAAATTTATTATTTTTTATCATCCTGAATAATCCTGGTGTTCTTTTCGTATGAATAAGGTGTGATTGCTTTTATCAAGTCGCTGCGGCATCTGCGGCATCCTAGATATCTAAAGAGCATTTTTGAAGCACTGAGCGGATCTCGGGCTGTCGGCCAGTTCAGGATCTCGGGTCAGCACGCCAGAAAGCCACATTGGGCACGATGCTGTTGTGGCGGCTGAGTGGGCGTTTTAACACGTATGATGTTACGGTAGTGCTATGGGGTGATTTTTAGAGAGGTGGCTACTTTGTGAACAACCTTAAGCTTGATGGGATAGAGATTGCGAGGTTGGGGGGCAGTAGGGCTGATGGTGTTTGTGTTGCCATCCATGTTTGTTGTAGACTACGTATATACGAGTTTGGAATCAACTCAAGTTGTGCAGAATGAGGAGAGGGAAAAGAGAGCTAGTTGGGATGATAATAATGGACCGTCGAAGGGTAACGCCATTTCTAATGTGGTGCCTAACAAAGTGGAGGGAAAATACGCTCACTTACAAACCCACATGCAAAACCCGCTCTGCTCTGCATCTTCACCTGCAGTACGAGTACATGTCCGCTCGACGGTGAGATGACAAGTGGATTTCTCATCAGTAATCTCCATCTGAGTCGTACATGTAGTTAGTTTACCGATACATGGCTGCCTACGCAAGACACCAACAACCAAGAAGAGCAAACGAAGTAAGACCTTGGTCAACCAGCAGTATTAGTCCAGAAGTCGAGACCTGCTAGCCCTTGGCCAAGCTCAACACTTTCGAATCAGACATGTGCAAGCGCCCTGTACTGACACTATCGACCGTAAGGCTTACACTCCGTAACCGCAAATGTATCCGTGATTTGTCTTCTTTGCCCTCCAGTCTAAAAAACATTGAAGCTACCTGCTGTAATCAGCTCAGCTCGCTCCCGGCCCATCGGCGTTGGTGTCACCATGGCCCGACCAGCCGCAGCAAAAAAGAGGATCCATTCAGCCCGCAAAGCGTCTCTTCTCTTTAACCGCCGCAGTTTTTGATTGCACAAGCATGAGCCCGCAAAGCTAACAAGGGGGAATCAAAGAGGGCCCAGCGGGAGCTAGTCGCCCATTGCGTCAGAGAGACTCGAATTGCAAAATGCGCACGGCGGGCCAATGAGGCGGCAAGCTCAGCACGCAATCGCGGCGCCTTGCCGCATTGAGGACCTCCCTAGGCCAGGCACTTGGCGCGGATCGTGGGGTTTGATGAGTGGAATGTTGCAATGGTTCGTTGCTTTTGGTAAGGAGCAGAAGCTTGGAGCTTGAGCTTGGGGGCGGGGGATGATGTCCTTTGGCTGTTGTTGTGTTGTGTGTTTTTTAGCTCCGTAAGCAAGACGAGGAGGGGCAAAAAAAAGGTGATGAGATGATGGAGGGGGAGGGGCTTGGAGGAGGGGAGAGAATATTGGGTGATTGTGTTGCGTTGATGGGCCCCTCGATTACGTTTTTTGGCGGATGAGCAGTGAGAGATATATATAAGCCTCTTTTTCTCTTCTTTTCCTGTAGTTGACTTCTCTCTGTTCCTGTTGTCTTCTTAAACACCAAGCTCTAGATCTTTCTTCACCCGAACAAAACCATCATCACAATGTCTCAGCCTGCTCCCCTCCGCCTGGGCTCCGAAGCCCCCAACTTCAAGGCCGACACCACCCAGGGCCCCATTGACTTCCACGAGTTTGTCGGCGACAACTGGGTCGTCTTCTTCTCCCACCCCGAGGACTTCACTCCCGTGTGCACCACCGAGCTGGGCGCCTTTGCCAAGCTGCAGCCCGAGTTCACCAAGCGCGGCGTCAAGCTGATTGGCCTGTCTGCCAACACCGTCGACTCCCACAATGGCTGGATCGACGACATCAAGGAGGTCACTGGCGGTCATGTCACTTTCCCCATCATTGGCGACAAGCAGCGCCAGGTTTCCCTGCTCTACGACATGNNNGTCTTGTTGTTTCTGCATGTTTCTGTTCCAACAGACAAGACAGACACTAACAACATACAAACAATCGACCACCAGGACGCTACCAACGTCGATGAAAAGGGCATTGCCTTCACCATCCGCTCCGTCTTCTTCATCGACCCCAAGAAGAAGATCCGCACCATCCTCTCCTACCCTGCCTCCACCGGCCGCAACGCCTCCGAGGTCCTGCGCATCATCGACTCCCTCCAGACCGGCGACAAGTACCGCGTCACCACCCCCATTAACTGGCAGCCCGGTGAGGATGTCATCGTCGCTCCCGTCATCAAGGACGAGGAGGCCAAGAAGCTGTTCCCCAACTTCCGCACCATCAAGCCTTACCTCCGCCTTACCTCCCTGCCTGAGGTCTCATAGATGGGGAGCGCTGGATGTCTGAAAGTAACAAAAAATTAAAAATAAACCCTTTAAAACAAGAAACCCTAATCTTGGGAAGCAAATCTCATCGGTCTGCGATGGGGATGGGAAAGTGTCGAGGGAAAAAAAGTTCCGCTAATCGTGCAAAGTTACGGCATGGCGCTCAAGGGCGGTTTTTGTTGTTGTTCGTGCAACGGAAAGCCTGATGACATGCATCTCTCATCATGGCCTATGGGGGCTTTTTTAGATGGGAGCAATGACCATGATGTTGAATAATAAAAAAGATACCAATTTTTTTCTTCTAATGACACTGTTTGATGATAAGTGTGCAGTATAAGCCAAAGATTCGTATTAAAAGCTTGCGTGAATGTATTAAGCGTGTTAATGTTTTACATACCAGTATGTGGTATGGATGATGTATGGACCGTTTCTGCGGCTGTCAAACTTAATATTTAGCAGAGCCAATGATGGCTCAATTCTAATTTTGGTGAATCTTTCAAGTTACATGCGAATGGGATTTGGGGGATGCATTGTATGATGCAAGTCGCGTGCTTCTCACTAGACAAATCACAGTGTCATAATTCAGCCAATCTTGTTTGTTTTGAATGGAAGCTAAATCTCATAGCACCAACCCCCTCATGACTTCAAGATCCTTTTCTAATCAGATTGTAGATTTAAGGACTAACATTAGCAGCTTCAGCAGAGGCTCTTATAAGCTTTTGAAGCTGAATAGGTGAATATCCCTATTGTTAAATAACACAACTAGCTCCAACAAGTCAGGCCAAATCAGAGAAAGCCACAAGACAGTGTGCGTACCAGATAAGTATCATGAATTGTTTACACCTACCTTTTAGAGTCTATTGTTACCTACTAAGTGCTACCGTCAACCCTTCTCTGCAGCCTCCTGACATCCTCAGCAACGTCCACTGACCACAATTGGTGGTGTAAGCCGCTGGTATCCTCCATTATCGTGTCATCTTACAGTGAAATGCTCCCAGTCCAGCATCGTTCCGGCAGACACGCGAATCTCCGCATAGACATTGTGGCCCAGGTACTTACCCGACGCTTCGTTGAAGAAGCCATAGTAATTGCTGGCTGCACTGGATACCCGATGGGTATGTTCATTGTTATTGTCTTTGATGTGTTGGAGATGTGGCACACCATATGCAACAGTGACTGTCTTTCCACTAGTTGTTTCCACAATCATGTACGAGTATACGTTGCCAAGCATAGGAGGTGTAAGAGGGGTGTTGTTGTAATAGATGTTAATAGCGATAGAAACAGACATAGGACTATCAACCCTCGCAAGTGTATACATGACCCCACCAACGCCCAGATCAGAGACCACATGATATGAGTTTCGTTTGCATGAAGACATTCTGAAACAAAGATGACATCTAAACGCGGCCATGATGCTGCCCAATGGCATATACAGCAGATGATGTGTTTGTTGGCCTCTCGCCTTCACCTAACATTGATGTTACCCTGTAACCTTTTCATGGATTTTTGGGCATCGCAGCGATTAACGACATAATTACATTTACATTCTAGTGAGCTATCTGCTCTGTATGCGGTGCCATGAACATTCATATCGAATACATACACTGGGCAGTTACATAAATACATACCTAAGTGCATGTGGCCGTTGTTCGCGTTCGGTATACTATTGCCGAATCTGGCATCTAATTCGTTGGCGTCTCTTGGTGAGCCATCATATTGATGGCGGCAGAGCCACTCATGCTAACGTTTCAGGCCAACGTCTAGCACTTGCATAGGCCATGCATATTGAGTCGCGCCGATACGAATCATGGCAGTGCCCATGCCTGGAGACTGGAATTTGGTGCACCATCCGCGTGACCCGACTGGAAGAGAGGAGAAAAAGCTACACGTAGCTGTCACTGTACTGTAAGGTACTGTAGCTCGCAGAAAAGGAAGAGCAAGAGAGTCAGGAAAAAAGGTGGTGCCATCATGATCGACAAAGAGGCTGCTGCAGCATTAATTAGTACGCATAATGGACATGGAACTGCCCTGATGAGTTTGACGGAACAGGCAAGATCCGAGTGCCAACTGCCGGACGGCATGAGTCTTGTGTGCGTGTCTTCATTTTACTTGTTTCCTCATGTGCTCGTGATTTCCCGCGTGTCACCTTGAAGAGTCAATGCAAATCATACAGTAGTACATGAAGGCAATAGGCTGCTGGTTGTTAGAAGCTGAGCTTATCTTGACTGAACTGTGCTGTAGTACCGTGCTAGAGGGAAATTGAGCCTCTTGTCGGAAATCACGTAATCAAGGGCCTGGATAAGGGGATTGTCAATTTTGACCTGACGTCTGCCATCACGACGACTAGACGGGGCCGTTTGTTTCATGAAGCATCAAAGTGGTTTAGCCTGGAAGCATCTCCATTCCATCCCACGTGCTAATATGCCCGGCTGGACAATGTGGACAATGGGCGAACCCTGGACTTTTTGCTTGGCAGCGGTGCGGCAAATGAGTCTGGAGGATTCGAGAAGCCCAGCCACCCAGCTTTAGGCGCTGATTGAGGTATAGCAAGTGGCATATCGAACACTGCTAATGCTAATGCCAACATGATTTGATTGTTTATTGCTAGTCTAGTACAGGGACGGGCAATTCCCGAGGCATCCAGAAGGGCGGGAGAGGAAAGCGTGTGGAGACGAATGCAAGGGGATTGGATTCGCCTCGTGCTCACTGCATATCCTACTTTACGAGCACAGGAGCTTGCTTGCAAGGGACGTGAAGAATTGACGCACTCGCCATTGTCAAAATGCATCGACTCCATCCATGTACTGCACGGTACTCTGCTGCAGACAAGCATGCGGGCCCCCAGCGTCCACGAGGTCTCGGGACAATGAAGAAATCCACGCTGGATGGGGCCATCTCAGCCCCAGCAAACATTGGGACACCGAGGAATCAAATTCGATTCAGCCAGCACATAGAGCGGCTCCCCTTTCGCTGCTTGGCATGGCTGCGTATCGTGTTCCCACTTTGCGTCTCCGATGCAGCAAGGAGCTCCGTTGTTGCAGTGGTTCCGGTAGTCGCTGTGATAGTCGGCGGCGCGAACACCCCTATTGAGGCAAAAGGAGGGAGCACTTTGGAGTACCTACAGCACTTGAACACTCCATTACACGTATTACTCCATATCACCATGTCCGCGGACTGCAGGTTGAGTGGCCTCCGGTGAGGGGAAATGCGGAACGGGTGCTAGTTCTGGGCTGAGTGAGAAGCTTAGCAGTAGCGGACAGGACAAAATCTGGAGGACTCAGTCAATCCAATTTCTAATGATGATGCTGAATGTTGGACAGACATCTCGGACGTGGACATGGTGGATGTGCTTGACCCACGACAGAGAGTCATTCTGGGCTGATGTCAAACTGCAAAAGAGTCATTCATTCGATCCAAGGCTTGTTTCTCGAGTTTCAACAGAGAGCTGTCACTTTTTGCCGCCTTGTTTGAAGCAAGATGACGACAATCGGAGGATACACGTACCGTCGACAGCCCTTGTCCTGCAGTCTTGACCATCTGGAACCGCCATTGAGCGCTTCCCTGCCGCAGAGCCCCTGGCCGTCGCATGCACACTAGCAGTAGTCGAACGTATTTCTTCTTTTTTACATCATCCACTGCCATCATATTGCATTTGACCACACGCAGGCGAGCGAATACGGAGTGCAGCAAGCAGGCCCTGCCTTGGCGCTGGCATGGAGTGGCAGGGCATCGAATGGGATGGGATCCATTGATGGGATGGGATGGGATGTACTCGTACGGTACACGCGGAGGTACCTGGTCTGGCGCTAAACGGTGGGTGCTCGTGGGTGTACCGCAGAGGGACCTTATCGAGAGGCCTTTGGTAGTCCCTGGTCTGTCTGTATTTTTGTCGATGCTGGCTGGCTCTTCTTATTCTTCCCCTTCTGCTTCTTCCACTTCTTTCTTATTTTCTTTCCGTAATCCCCCTGTAAATCAGTCCCCATCTTACCCATCTTACCCTTTTGTAAATCCTCATCTTCAACTTTATCCTTTCACTCTCACTCACGCCTTCACAATCTACTACCACTACCACTACTACTGCTGCTAATTTCCTGTCTGCTCCATTGAACTCTCCAGCCACTGCCTCCCGCTACTGCCAACTGCTAAAGCCCCCGCTGTCCAGCCTATCAGAACCGCCTGTCAACCCTCTGCCAGTAGCCTGTACTTGTCCCTGTAGTTCTTCGGCAAAGCCCACAACCCCCTTCTTCGCGTCTGTGCGTCTGTTTGCTGGAGACTGTATTTTTTTTGTTGCTCGACCTCCCTCTGAGCCCACATCGTCAGCTCCATCGCGCCAAACGGGCTGCGCACATCACAAGCAACGAAGTGCGACCGACGTTGGCCCTCAGACAGTTTCGGCTGCCGTCTTTGAATGGTACGTCATGGCCGCTTTGAATCTGAATTCTCCCTTGTGTCGCTCTGCTTTGCTCTGCCAGCTTCTGCCCTGTCCCCGTGCCCTCTCTGCCTTGCGAACTGCGAGCCTCGAATGCCACATCATCGCGCACTTTGGACACATTTCACGCCTCGCCGGTCCCACGTCGCTCCTCCGCCTCCCGCTCGAGATTCTCGGTTCCCGGATCGTCTATCCGGGCTCCTGAAAATCGCTGCCTCTGCCGGGCCTTGCAAGAGACGGAGGCTGTGGCGACCATCATTGCGTTTCTATCTCGACTGGGCCACGGTGCGGTCAGGGAAAATCATCCCCCCTGCCCTCCCGGCTTCTTCTTCTAGGACCCAAGCGGGTGGTCCTAATCCCCATAGTTGCTTTGGCCAAGAAAGGGCTGATCCCATCTGACAAGCGTTCTGGAAAGGGATTGTCACTGTCACTGTCATCTTTCTCTCACTCTATCTTTCTCTCTTGATCCTGTCATCATCACTACACCCCTTTCCTTTTCTTCCTTACTGCCCTGTCCAGCGGCCTCATCTCTCCTCCCTGCGCCTCCAGAAGCATTGGTCGGTGTCATGGCCGAATTTGCACCACTGACCGGTTTTCAGAGCCCATCACCGAATAGCTTCTACACTTACTCCGACTCCGGGGCCAATGACCCCCGTGCGCATAGCAGCAACACCGACAGTACCTACCGAACAGCCTCTACTAGACTTCCTCGAAAGCCGTCTCTCCAAACAGTCCAGGGCCACGCGACCTCAGCATCCGGCGGCGGATCCTCCTCTCACCCTTCCAAATCAAGAGCGGCGTCCGTGTCCAGGCTTCAGCAGCAGCATGGGCGACAGCTGAGCCTTCAACATAGCCTTGAGAAACCATTGCCAGAGCCGCCGGCCTCGACAAGTCCCACAACGCCTCCGACGGCGACCCACACTGCCTTCGACAGCATTTCGCAGAGCATCGGTGCCGTAGACCCGCGCTTCGTCGAGTCCCGGTTGGATAATAGAACAAGCCCCATGGACTCGGCGGGCTCGGCTGGCGCCAGCCAGATGTACGGTTCATCGGGCCAGGAGAATTTCTACACGCAGGAGATGACGAGCAACATGGGCGGCGGCGGCCTGACCGCCGCGAGATATGCCAGTGCTGATGAATATAGAGAAGCTCATAGGGATGTGCATAGGGAGCCACATAGGGAGGGATTAACTCCAAGGAGCAACGGCTCTGTATCAGCAGGCATGTCGCCCGCGATTGTGCAGCAGCCTCAGATGCAGACTCCCTCTGGTACCCCAGTCGGCGGTCCTTCTCAGGGAGCTGGNGGGTCTTCAGCACATCTGTCGGGTTTGATGTGCAATGTACACCGAACGACGGGCCAGGAGCCTCCACCGCTGGTCGGAGCTACTACGACGATTCTTGGTGATAACCTGTACGTGTTTGGCGGCCGGATTCTCTCGCGAAGCCGTCCCGCGCCCTTGACCTCTGACCTGTACGAGTTGGATCTCATACGCCGCCACTGGACGCGACTCGAGGTGACTGGTGATATTCCACCGCCGCGATACTTCCATTCTATGTGTGCTCTCGGAGGCACCAAGATGGTTTGCTATGGTGGTATGTCTCCGGCGCCAAATCAGCCCATGGGTGCAGATCAACAGCAGCCTGAAGTCACCGTCATGTCCGACATTCACATCTACGACGTCCCGACAAAGAAATGGTCTTACGTCCCGGCACAAGACGCCCCCCAAGGCCGTTATGCCCACTGTGCAACCATTCTCTCGTCCTCTGCCACGTTTTCGTCGAAAGCCGCCCCTCTCTCTGCTCTCCAGCACAACCCATCCAACGGCAACCCCAACGAAGGCCGAATTGGTATCAACATTGACGGCTCAGGAGGCGCCCAGTTGGTTATTGTTGGAGGACAGGATGGAGCAAATCACTACATCGAACAGATCAGTGTCTTCAATCTGAGGAGTCTCAAGTGGACGACAAACCAACCTCTGGGAAAGAGTTGCGGTGCTTACAGGAGCGTCGCTGCATCGGTACCTCCCGCTGTAAGTGCGAGAATTGGAATGAACGCCCAAAACGGTCAGCAACGCACCGATAGCACCGCTGGCCAGGAGCCTGGATCATCAATGCTCATCTACTCCAACTACAATTTCTTGGATGTCAAACTCGAGCTCCAGATTAGGTCTCCTGACGGAACCTTGACGGAACGGCCCATGACCGGCAGCTATTCGCCACCCGGTCTTCGCTTCCCGAATGGCGGTATCATTGATACTCATTTCGTGGTCAGCGGGACATACCTCACGTCATCGAAGCAGGAATATGCGCTCTGGGCCCTGGACCTCCGATCTCTCACCTGGAATCGGATCGATGCNGGGGGCAGCGTATTTAGCCAAGGCAGCTGGAACAGGGGCGTCTTGTGGAACCGACGGAATACATTTGTCATACTGGGCAACAGGAAGAGGAGTTTGGTCGACGACTATAATCACCGACGCATCAATTTCTCCAACGTTTGCATGGTAGAGCTGGAGGCCTTTGGCTTCTACGATAACCCGCGCAAGACAGACCCCATGTCTGGCTTCATCTCAGCCAGCAGCCCTTATTCCGGGATGGCCCTGAGCCTTGCGAAGAAAGCTGGTGCTACCGCCGGAGGCCGCTTCCACTCTCGGGCGAGCGAGGACTTGGGCGAGAAAGTACTCTCGTTCCGGGAACTTGCTGACATGGACATCCTGTGTATCGGTGGCGAGCGGATACCTGTCAACTCTCGAATTGTTGCGCGGAGATGGGGTCCATACTTTGTCCAGCTTCTGCGAGAGGGCACCGCAACACAGGATGGCAGCGACGCTGTGACCTTGCGATCTGGCCTGTCGAGCAATCCTCTGCGCGCGTCAGCATTGACCATCACACCAGGCCGAAATTTCGACGATGCGGCAACGCTGGTTGGCAGCACGGTAGGCTCTGTAGGGGGTTCCATCTCGGGACCGTCTGGCGGATCTGGGCCGACGATTCATCACGGAATAGGGGGAAATTCGACCGCACAGAATGATGATGCAGTTGCGGCCGTCAACAACGCCCCGACACCTCGCAGCTTGATGCCCAATTCGAGGCCGCGGTGTCTGTATCTTCCACACACATACCTGACCATTCAGGCTCTGCTGCACTTTTTGTATACTAGCTCTCTACCCTCGCCCACCTCTTCGCTGTGCACACCGCAGATCCTCTGCTCTCTCTTACAAATCGCACGGCCATACAGAATTGATGGCCTTCTCGAAGCCGTCGTTGAGCGCTTACATGCTCTGCTCGACAGTAGGAACGCCGCAGCAGTGTTTAATGCGACGGCCATGGCAGCTGGTGGCGGCCGGGGCATCGACGGATCTTTGAATCCCAACTTCTTCGTCGGTAGCCTGGATCCCGTCGGGTCTCCGGTCTCGACATCAGACTTTTCCCTCAGCGGCACTACTGCCAACGACTCCTTCTCGTCGGATCTGGCTTCGCGTACAGCAAGCCTAAGCCTCGCTCCTGGTATGCAGCATCCGGCACGTTCATCTAGTGGCGAGATCTCGGCGTCAACGAGCGCGAGCGGATCTGAATGGGGATCGGAGATGGGTGACAATGACCGTGAAGGTGTTGTCTGGAACGGAGAGCTCAGCAGTGTCATTGGCCTGCAGAAGAGAGGTCTCCGAGGACTAATGGAGGGCCGAAGAATGAGGGAGAGAACAGGAACCGGGACCGGAGGCGCGGCAGGCATGGGGGCTGCTGGCATTGCAGGCTATGGCGGCCAAGCTGGCGGCCAACAGCGTGTAGGATTGGGCATTGCCGGACCGTGATCGGTGGGAAGGAAAAAATAGCGGGAGGTTACAAGAGAGGGGAGGAAGAGAAGGGTGAAGGCAAGCTTGGGAAACTCTGATGTTTATATCATGAGCGATTTGATTGATCATTTATGTAGATATTCTTTTTTTGATTGGAGGAAATGCGCTTTGTTCTTTTTCTTTTTGTCAAGATTGGAGGATCTCTTCCAGGTATATATAAATGAGGTTACGAAGAAGCATCGGCGGGTCATGTTAATGCAATGGCTGATGAAACGGCCGCGATTCGAGAGCCAGTGACGGAGATTTCTTTTTCTTATTCTTTTCTTTTCTTATTTGTACCCTCCTCCTTTTTCTTCCTTGTTTTACTTTTACAAAAGCCAGCTGAGACGGATACATGATTTGAGACTTGGGGGCTTGTAAAATATATATTACTGACTATGTAATAGATACATGTATGAAATCGCATCGCCTACTCGAAGCCGCTTGGTATGAGAGTCATTCAATGCTTCATGCCCTTCTCATCGCACCGTCAATACCTGAAGTCAGCTATAGTTTGACTCTACCCCCTTCGAGCTCTTTCCATTCCTTCTCCCTAAAGGGCACGTACGAATTACCCCTGAGCCAGTATAGCTCGGCCTCATCTTCGCCCGCTGTCGATGTTGGCTTCACGCCCGCAGCTCGCAAGGTCTGTTTCTGCTGCTTATTCGTTCCCGTGGTCTGGCTTCCCACGCCCACATCTCGAACGAGGCGCAGGAACAACGGCCGAGCATACCGCGGCAGCTCCGCCTTGACGTGGGCAGCCAGGCTCTGCAGGGTGGCATCATCGGGCACGGGGGTGTTGAAGGCGATGGCGGCACAGCCGGCGCGGCCGTCGTGGTGCGGTAGCTGGACGCCGTAGACGTTTGCCTCACGGACGGCCGGGTGGAGGCCGACGACCTCGCTGACTTCGGTGGTGGACACGTTCTCCGACTTCCACCGGAAGGTGTCGCCGATGCGGTCGCTGAAGAAGGTCAGGCCGCTGGCGTCGCGGCGCAGGACGTCGCCGGAGCGGAACCAGGCGTCGCCGGGAGCGAAGACGTCGCGCAGGATCTTGGAGTCGGAGGCGCCCTTATTGTTGAAGTAGCCCTGGAAGCGCATCTGGATGT
Source organism: Trichoderma sp. BMH-0061 (assembly GCA_030015385.1). Taxonomy (NCBI): domain Eukaryota; kingdom Fungi; phylum Ascomycota; class Sordariomycetes; order Hypocreales; family Hypocreaceae; genus Trichoderma; species Trichoderma sp. BMH-0061. Next base: position 4,294,327 of record JARWZN010000002.1, read on the forward strand.
CCTCGGGCGGCAGGCGGTAGAGCATCTCGCCGGGCTCGCCGGGCTTGACGCGGCGGCATCGGCCGGTCACGGGGTCGCGTGCCGGAGCGTCGGTGGTCCAGTCGACTTCGACGATGGCCGCGCCGCTGCCCAACAGAAGCGAATAGAGCCAGCCGGAGCGTCCAATGGCGCCGCGACCAAAGTCGTTACTGCTGAGGTTCCACGTGGAGCCGGGCGACTCGGTGGCGGCGTAGAACTCGGCAATGGTTTCGATGCCGAAGCGGTCCTTGACGCGGTCCCAGATATCCGGACGGAGGCCGTTGCCGAAGGCGGCGCGGACGAGATGCTTCTTGTCCAGGTTCTCGCCGGTGACGGGGTCTAGCTGCGGAGGAGCGGCTAGCAGGTAACGCATAGTCTCACCGACATACTGGATCGACGTCGCCTTGGAAGCACGGCAATCGTCCCAGAAGGTCTTGGTGGAAAACTTGCGGCCGAGGGCTTGAGTTGAGCCGGACACGAGGGTTGCACAGAAGGAAAGGAGGGCGGCAGATGAGTGATATAGGGGCATGCANNNAAGACCGAGNNNGGTTGATGTGTTGACGAGCTGAAGAGAAGACTCAAGGATCCTTACCGTATACATAATGTCGCCATTACCACGACCCAGCAGTGTTGACGCCATGCTTCCGCCGTAGATGCATTTCCCCATNGATACCACGGCTGGCTTGGGCAAGCCTGTGGTGCCTGAAGTGTAGATGAGCATCGCCATGTTGGCCATGCTATCATCTGATCTGGATGAATTGGGGGCTCTCTCCGGAGCTGTTGACGAAGCCTCAGCTTCAGCCTCTGACGTGAAGATGACAAAGTTGACGTTGGGTAGAGCCTGCTTCACGCTCTCATCGTCGAATTTGGAAGCAACAGCAGGATCTATGAGACACAGCTTGGTCTTCGCCGCCTCAATACAGTGCGATAAGGGTTTGCCGGACAGGTTATAGTTGATAAACGCTGGTCTGGCACCTATCGACCACAGAGCAAACCAGATGAAGATGAAGGTATCTGAATTCTCAAAGTCCATGGCCACGACATCCTGGGGCTTGACGTCAAACCGGGTCCTGATCCAGTGGCCATACCGCAGAATCTTGTCGTAGGCTTGGGCGTATGTGTACGTCCTGCCCTCAAAGATGAGAAGAAGCTGGTTGGCGAGGCGAGGATTTTGGGCAGAGGTTTCCAGGGTGTAGAAGAGGTTGATTGTGTCGTGCTTGAGGCCGTGACGGACATGGAGAGCGGCCTTGGCGATACTTTTGATGAGCCTTGCGTCGTACCAGATGCTGCTTTTGGCGTTGAGGTAGGCCAGGAGNGCGGCCGCCGCGGGGAGGAGGATGGGAAGAGGGACTGGCATGGCATTTAACGGTTTGCCTTGATACCTTGAGATGTGATGGGAGAACATACCTGGCATTTTGTTTTAGTGAGGGGGTCTGTATAAAGTGAACTCTGCTGGTGAGGATAAAGTGAAGTCCGTCCGGGAGTCAAGCCGTTGTTGGACCTCTCTGGCTCAAGCTGTAGTCAACTTCCCCTCAGTTTCGTATTCAGTTTCCTTAAAGGCCTATTGTTTTTCTGTGCTTTATTTACTAGGCGAATTAAATGTCATAATGCCCATCCGGATAGGGATTACCGCCGATTCGGGGTTGATGAGCCTCGGCACTCAGGGTAAATTGTTTCCTAGATGAGTAGGGTTGGAGTATCGAGGCGCATGTATACCAATGTACCCCGGATTTGGCGACACACGTACACAATAACACGACGCAGACACCAGAAAAAGACAAACCAAGCAAAATGCCACACCGCAAAGGAGAACCGGACACGTAAAGACAAACACACAATGGAAAAAAGGAAAGAAGAAGAAGAAAAATCTCCGGGCCAACAATGGAAAGACTGTTGGTTGAGTTCGTCTTCAGAAAAAACCCCTGTGGGATAGTGATTTTTGGCCAGGGAGGGCGGGAGGCGGACATGCGGCGGTCGAAACGCGGCGTTATGCATACTGCATGTGTACTGGTAGCATGTGTGCACGAGGGAGGGATCGGTGTTGGTTAGGTCCGCCGCGGCCGGGGGCTATGGGACAGTAGGGGGCGAAAGGCGTGGTTAGGCTTGCGAGAAGTCGATGCGTGAATGATTCAGAGTCGTGGTGATGGTGTAAGTGCCAGTATTGGAGGACAGCAAAGGCATCCAGTCCATCCGACAGTGATGAAGTACCGTTTAACTCGACTAGACACCATCTCATGCTTTGCTCTGAGTGCAGTTCAGATAGACAAACCATCTATACAGACCCAGCAATAGGAGTACCTCCGAGTACATGAATCAAACTCCAGGACCTTTGGAATCTCCACACTATCTTCCACGGGATGCCTCCCCCTTGCCTCGATGAAGACGCGGCCGGCCGGACCAGAGATTCGTACATCACCCCGACCCTCCGCTCATCAACAAACCCCCAAATCCGTTTGTTCCTTAAAGCGATCAATCGCGGGGAAACACATCATCATCTCATCACTTTCCACGGAACCAGATCCGCGCCGCGTCTGGTCTGCCCTTGGCGGCTTCGTTGCAAGCGATGCCTCGGCTCCACGAGCTAGCTTGCTTCCTATTCCCTGCGCTGCCGTGCGGGGTTCGTCCGCAGTGGATCAAGCAAGGGTTCAGCTGCGAAGCAAATTGGCTGCAGAGAGAGCCTAAATCCGGACGAGGGTTGTGGACTTTGTAATCTAGTACGGAGTAGTTGCCGGACTCTGGGGGTCTTGAGGACGTCTGATACGCCAATCCAGAAAGCGAAAGCGAAGGGGATGGTCGTCAATCCCGATCCCGTGTGTGCGTGGCTGCTGAGAGCTGTGCAGACTAGGTCCAAATAGTATAGCAATTCGGCACTATAGATGCCTCGAAGACAGTGCATCTTTGGGCCATTTTGCTGTCTGCTGCTCTTTACCAGATGGAAATGGACAGCTTCGCATGCTGTGGAATAGGATTGTCGCGTGGCCGGTTGCTTTGTGTTCAGAAGTTTAGCTTGCTTTGTGTTTCCAATGCCGTTTCCCTCTTCCGCATCTCTCTTTTTTCGTTTTTGGTCCAAGGGTTCATTGCGATAGATGGTATATCTGCGATAAATTCCGTAAAAGCTTGGTGTCCCATTCAAGCTCTATTCCTCATCTTCGGTACAATTCTGCAAGCAAGTTCAAAACGCAGTCACTGATGCGTGTCTTCGGCCTCCTAAAGAATCTATACGCGCTGTTGAGCTGGTGATCTACCGGGTCCTCGACAGTAAGACGCTCAAGTGAAAAGGTCCATTATGATACCCAACTATACAAACATACATGCGGTTTGATCAAAAGGACTTCTGGTACTGAATAACTGCTGCGCAACCGAAAGACTGATAAAAGCAGTATTTCATCATTTGGTGATTATGACCTCTTGGTAGCACCGTAGTACCTATTGATGAACCTCGGCTGCCGGCCGCACAGTGCTCGGAGCTGAGCCGAGTGTATTGAGACACGCTTTGGCAAGGGTAATTGAATCCCGACGTCGTATATTCTGGTTGCTCTGTGCAATGTGATCTGTCAAGTGTTTGGAGTCCCTGTCTGTGGGATATAAGTGGAATCAAGCAATCAGACATGATGCAAGGTAAGCAGGATTATGAGTAATGAAGGATTTCATAGTCCGGATATCGATCGTGCTTCGGGCCGCCGATTCCCAGAGGAGCGTGCTCACGGCTCATGTTAACCATATTCCCACTTTCGCACTCTTGTCCCATTTGTCGCCGCTCATTAGGCCATGGATATATGCGTGGCACACGTATAGAAATTGTCCCTGGCCAACCGGTCGGAGAATGACTGGCATGTGTAAACCAGAGATGAGCGCAACAATATCTCCCACCTGTACTATATCTGGAACAAGCCCAATCTCTCTATTCTCTGTTGTGATGAAGCGCTTCCTTTGGCAAATGGTCATGGTCTTTAGTTGAAATCTCGATCCTTCGCCTTTGATAAGCGTTAAAAATGACTGGAGTGCAGTAGACGATCGTGGAGATGTGGGCTTTTGCTGCACTGTCATAGATGCATAGGCCTGGATAGCTTCCAACCAAGGCCAGAATGACGACTTGAGATTCACAATCTCTTGTTCAGTCTCTTCGGAGCTGTGATACTCCAGCAGCGTCTCACACAAGGAGTACAAGCTATTCTCAGCATCCTTCCCACTCGACTGCGATCTTGCAGAAGATGCAATATCAACCCAACTGGTAAAGACTTCAAAAGCTGCATGAATGTCTTCGGCAGTGTCATCCAGGCTCCACCCATTGTTCGCTTCCATTCTAAGGCCATCCCAAACAAGCCTCTCGTTTATCGCTGAATGTTGGCGGCTTTTCACAGACAGCGGTTGTCCGACCTGCCGTACGCGGTCGACAATGGATCCCTGTATTTGGATACGAAGCGTGTTCTCTGAGAATTGCAGGCTCGGACTCGATATTCCACTAGCGGTAAACGGTTTCTTTGTAACGGTCACACGGTGATCGGTTGCAGTCCAAGCAGCATCTCCCCAGTCTACCGTCCACGAGGGTAACCCTGCTCTCCGATTCTCTGAGGGGACATGATAGAGAAATTCCATGCAAGAGTCGTTTGTGAAACATGCCACAGTGGCGGCTGCGTAGATTCGGCCCAGCGTTTCCGAATAATCTGGAGCCGGAACAATAATATCCAGCTCTTGGAATATTCCAAAAAGGGCAAAGATCCGATCTTTTGGATCTGTGCATTTCTTCTCTGTACCGTATAGTAGAATCTCCAACAGGCTTCGTTTGTTGCTGCTCTGGCTCACAGCTCCGCCACCCTCTCTCTTCTCTGCCAAGAGCCCACTCAAATGCGCCTGCAATCGCATAGCAGAGTGCCAGTCTCCCCATTTGTAGTCTGATGCTCTCATCATATCCAGGGCGATAGCCAAATAAAGCCAAGGGAGAGAAACGCTTCCACAGAGGACTCGTACCAGCTGTTGTGATGGCAAAACCACTTCCTGGATTGTCCACATGCGAGAAAACCATGATCGCTTAAATAGAGGGCCAATTGGGTCATCTGAATCCTTCTTCACCTGTAAGCCGAGCAAGATCGGAAGACACCTCTCCATGCGTTCCTTGTCCACGCTCATAAGGGCAATATCTTCCAAACAGCCAATGGCCCTTTTGCTCGGTTCGTCCTCTTCTCCAAGCCACACGATTACCTCCGCAGCTTGCTTATAAATGTCTCGCATGAGTGCGACCTGAGCGCTGCGTTCGGCTATCGATGTCTGATCGATACAGATTCCATCGATCCATAGAGTCAGGTCGTCCATGCTCCTCAGTCGCCGAAGGGCAGTCATGCAATTTTGCGTGATGAGCAGCGTGGCACCATCGCATTCAATGGGATGCGACGGAGTTTGTGCGTCCCAGGAATAGGACAGTGCCTTGTAAACCGGGTTTGAGTCCAGGGCAACTTCTGCTAGAGTGTATCTCAAACCATCTGTTGGATGAGCCGCAGCTTCGAGATGGATTAGCCTTATTGATTTGGTTAACGTGAGGGGGATATGCGTGTACGAGACCATATCTTGTGGAATCGCCTTTTGCGTGGCCAAGCACCATGGTTATGAAATGGTCAACACAATCTGATATCAGCGGACGATGACAATGCCCTCGATGACAGCTCATGTGACTTGTTTCACATATCGGAGTTCACACACGTGATGAGAGAACCAATGCGCCATCCCATGGCTTGGTGTGTACACAGCACAAGACGATAGTACGATATTAGCCGGTCTCTTTCTAGCGGATTGGAGAATCAACGATTTATTGATATGTATGTTCCAATGGAAACAGCCAACGAGAGATTGTCCTCTTGTTTCTCATGGCTGGCATCACCGTATCTTGTGGGGGTATTGGTCATGCAAAAGCAAGTACTAATGAATCCAGAGAGCTCTTGATCGAGTATGGATGGAATCACATCCACGCCGTTTCTGTTTGTAGCATAAATGAAGTCTCTCTCGTCTCTATGCGACGGTGTTTCACAAACTCTTACCTGTTCTGTGGATTAAAGCCTTATCTATGGTTATAACTTTGCAATTGAATGCCGATAAAGCCGGCCAAGGGGGCCATCTCGAGGTCTTCGCCACAGTCCGGAGTCGACATGGTTCGAGATACACTTTATATGAGATCGAATCCATCAATGAGAGCAATCCCTGGAAGGCTAGAACATTGTTAGGCCGAGACCTAAAATATAGCTTCTCTCATCGCCATGCTACAAAGCGCAGAAAACAGGAGTATCCTGCAGATTTGAAGCTGTCCAGGTGATATCTCAATGCAGTCTCATTTCAGCTCCGCCACACCCGATCTCCCGCGCGCGAGAGCTTTTCCAGAATCGCATCAAGTGTCCAATGTCTTGATAAACGAGGTACGAATTAGCCGGTAGCAAATTACCATGCCTGGACGATCGTCGCCAATATCGGGCTAGCTGTCTCAATAGTTCGGCCTGCGCCAGCTATTATCGCCACAATATTTGCGCGCTATTGCGCCAGCTGAAAATTAGACAGGCAAGACAGGAAACCGTGAGGCATCCAGCACCAGCAAGCGGTGTTATAGGAGTAACACATATTTAAAAGCCACAGTCTTGGCACCGAAAATGTTTGATGGGAGGGTGAAATCCAAGGCGTTGAAGTTGAAAAACCATTGGTCAAATCACAATGGCGGCCCAAAACAAGTTCACAACCTGTACCTTTATCCTCAAGAAATGTAACTTCTCTAGTGCTTCGCTCGCACCAAGTGAGTCGTTCCTCAGTACTTGGGTGTAACTCGTATCAAAGCCACATGGCTAACCTATCCATCAGCATGTGTTAAGAACTTTTGTCAAGGAGAGCCATACGGCTTTGGCTCTTGCACAGCGGACTTCACTGGCGTACCAGCAGAATGCTGCTCGCAAAGCACGGTTGGCGATGTAGCACAATGCATGGCCGACTTTCAGCAGCAGCAGGGATATGGCATCTTTGGCGATGCTTGTCTCTCAGTTGAGCGATATGTGACGGAATGCGAGAATGCCAACTCCGGGTTTGATAACGCTTCCTTCAAACAGCAGGCTGGGTGTCTTTGCTATGATAGCAACGGCAACTATTCTCCAGACACATGGGATAACGCGGTGGCCACTTGCGTGAGTACTGGACAGAGCGCTCACCCGACCATCTGGAGCGCTTTGCAAAAGAATTCCCAAGTGATTGGTCTGTGTACCAAGTTTGCTGGTGCTGCTGCTCCAACCGGCCCCGCGACAACCGGTCCCATCCCGACAGACACCACGGCGAGTTCCACTGCCACCGGTGAGGCACCTCCAGGAACGACAGCGGCCGACACGGCAACTCCAACTGAGACGGGTTCAACTCCTGCTGGAACCACAGGCTCGAGCGATCAGACTCCAGCACCATCCAGTGCAACTACTGCAACTAGTAGCAGCGCGGCTGCGACAACCACGACGAGCAGATCGTCGGCGGTCAGAGTTGGAGAGGTGAGTTAAAGACATCAACCCCTTTTTGCTTGTTCGAATGCATGCTGACTTCTTCGGGATATGTAAAGATGAGCTATTCTCAAATCAAGTTGGCAGCCGTAGGCCTTGGACTGATGCTACCCGCATTTATGATGACGCTGTGAGGGGAAAATCCTTGATGATGGACCTAGCCAGACAGATGGGATCATTGATTCATGATGAAATGCGGCGTTTATGGATACCTTTTGTGTTGATTTATTTGATTTCGAGGTTAGCATCATGAAGGCTGAATGAAATGTGGCTTTGATCGTTAAGTACAGAGTAGTAGCGGCCGTTAGTACAGATAGTGCCTAATTGGAGGTTCGTGTTTATTGTGTGACCTGATGGACCATGGCAATTGTTTGAACAAATTTATCCATTTGAGCGAGAATGAGGACGAAAAAGAAACCCGAAATATCACGCCGTTTGATGCGAAGAAGAAGAAGAGCTTATGTGAAGCTGTCATCGTCACATCAAATGCGTAGAAATGCTGCGGCAGGCAGTGACATTCACGTGACTGCGCTTGTACCTGAATTAATGCCACTTAGCCTCCAACTTCCATCGCGTCTCAAGCAGCCATTCAGTTTCAGAAGCCAATTCTAGATCCAGCTGCTCGCATATCTTCCAGGACGGCAATCATGGCGTCTGGGGAATCAGGGCAGCCGCAGGCATCCGGCGATTCTGCTGCTCCATCGCCCACCTTGCCCCCTCCTGAGAAGCCGTCGGCAGTCAGACAACGATCATATGTCGTGCTGTCCTTCTGGCTGGTTGTCTTGCTGCTTGGGCTGCCCATCTGGTGGAAGACAACGGCGATTTACCGAGCTGAATTACCTCTGGATAGGATGCTGAAATGGGCTGACGGCAAGGTAAGATATNNNATCCCAAGCCCTCAAAGCGGCGCTTTGTCCCCTCCAACTGACGCCATATGCTGTCCAGCTTGTCGACCCGTCTTCCCCCTCCAGATCTCGATACAGGCCGATTCTCTCCAGGAGCAAGAAGCTCAGAATCTCATCCGACTGACCCAACATGCATTGGACGATCTAAATGACTTCTCTGGCCACCACCTGCGCTTGCAGCTTGCGCCACGGAATGCGCCCCTTCCGAGAGACGACTTCCAAACCGCTTTGACGATTCGCCTCAAACCGGGCACCAGCAGCTCGGCCTCACTCAACCAAGAATCTGCTGTTCTCGACATAACTTACCCACCCAACCACGTTCCATCTCTCACTTCGCCATCCTCCCCGCTTGCATCTTACATTACGAACGAGCTCCGAGCCACCTTTGCCGAGGAACAGTCCATTATATCGTACCTCCTTTCTACATCGTCCATGTCCACCGGCGTGCGTCCCCAAGGCCTGAGTGCCGAGGCTGCCGAAGCTCTCTCTAAGCGGACGACTCGATCTCTGCGATACGCTCCGACGTACCATCTCACCTTTTCTCTATTCACCGATAATGCGCTACCCAACACCTGGGATATCGAGGCTGCATTGGACGAGTACATCAGGCCAATGCTGGAGGTTCTGCGCCCCATCCATAATTTCACCATCGACACGCAAGTTCAGCTGTATGCTATACCAGGTGTACAGTCCCAAGTGCTCAGCAAAGACCACCTATCCTCATTTATCAATGCTGCTGAGTGGCCGCTGTCTCCGTCTATTGGCAAAGCACCAACGGTCAACTTTGTCATATACATAGGAAACCAGACAGTTGGTCTGGATGCCGAGGCGGAGACATCTCGGTCGTGGATGATTCCCCAATGGGGCACCGTATATTTGCTCTCTCTACCCGATACGGAGAGCCATGTCTCGACCGCAGCGCTGAAACAGCCCATGCTAACATTTGGTGGCCATTTGCTAACACTGATGGGCACTCCTCAGTCTGGATCTCTGCCCTTGAGACTTTCTACCCTTGGCCGTATTCGATCTACCGATCTTTTGCTTCGTGCATCATCTACCCTAGGGTCCCTTGCGAGATTGTCACTCGCACTGCCTTCCATCTCGATTCCTCGCAGCGTTGCGGATGGTGTATCAAAGACGATGCATCACTTGGAGCTGGCTTGCGCTGATCTTGGAGGCCCCGAGGGACTGATGCATGCGAGAATTGCCGAGGAAGAGGCAGAGAGGGCTTTCTTTGAAAAGAGTATGGTGGGACAGTTGTATTTCCCAGACGAGCACAAGATTGCCGTCTATCTCCCGCTGCTTGGGCCGGTGTTTGTGCCGCTTATCATGGGGCTAATTAACGAGGTGAAGAAGCTTATAAAGGAGGCCAAGCAGAAAGCACTGGATGCTAGAACTAAGAAACAGCAGTAATAAATTTTTAGATCTTTTTTGGTTATATGAAATAGAAGATACCCACAAATCCGGTTCCTTTCCCAGTCTCTTTTGATGTCCTCTTTTCGTGGTATTATGACAGCTTTCTGTGCTGCTTGAATGGCTACGTGCAAATCAAAATGACGTTGCAGCTAAGCTAGAGCGAAGCTTCCCGGCGAATAATTGGAGCTCCGGTAGTCCCTTCAGCAACCGAAACTTCATCTCCACCACTAACACCTTATTGTCATCCTTGGCGATAGCCGCCCTTTGCCGCCTTGCTCAAAATGCGAAAAAGAAGAAGATGCTGCCCGAGCCTTCCTTCACATTAACAATCCCCAGCATCCACGACGGCACGGCGCTGGATTGTCGAGTCTATCACTCAGCCTCGTTGTTTACAGGCGCGCGCGGCTCACAGCACGGAGCGGCACCTTGGAAACGACATGCGGCTGTTTTTGCGCATCCGTATGCTCCGCTAGGCGGAAGCTTTGACGATGGGCTGGTAGACATTGTGGCATCGCAGCTGCTTCGCAAGGGGTATCTGCTGGGGACGTTCAATTTCAGGTGCGTGTCGTGGAGCTGAACTGAACGAGGCGCTCGCATTTGGGCTAATAAGAGGGAAGAGGTGCTGGGCAATCTGGTGGACGGACATCGTGGACGGCAAAGCCGGAGCGCGACGACTACATCAGCTTCGTTGGCTTCATGGCGCACTACGTTCATCGCCTCGTGTCATCTGGCGTAACTGAGCAGCAGGCGGCGTCAGTTAGCCAGCGTCCTGTCTTGCTGATGGCAGGCTACTCGTATGGAGCCATGATAACAACACAATTGCCGCCTCTCAATGAGCTTCTGGAACGCTTTGCCTCGCCAGATAGTGGATCCAATGCTGCTCAGATACGACTGCGGGCTGAAAGTTGGGCTGAGAAGCAGAGCCAAGTTCTGCGCGAAGCTCGCGGTGCCACGACAGGCGGACAACAAAAAGTTCACGGAACCACGAGCAACTCAGCTAGTCCACAGGTACCGGCAAATGGCAAACTCTCGCCGGTAAACGGCTTCACCATACCCCAGCCGGCCTATCTGCTGGTGTCCCCATTGCAGGGCCTCGTTACGCATCTTGCTACCATGTCCTTGGTGCCGTCGGTATTCGCAAGGCGAACTCCTCCTCCGGAAGATGAAGCTGAGACTAAGCTGGTGCGAAATCCTACCCTAGCTGTCTTCGGAGATGGCGACATCTTTGTCCCTGTGAGTAAGCTGCGTTCTTGGGTGGCTCGGCTGAGTTCGCAGCACGCATCGCAGTTCCGTGGACACGAGATTGCGTCGGCTGGTCATTTTTGGGCTGAAGAGGGAGTGTTGTATTCCATGCTAGATTTGGTTTGTGATTTTGCGGGTAAGCTGTACGACAGCAATTAGAGTGATGGGTACCTATACAAAATGGGAGACTCGGTCATGGATCAATGTTTATAGGTATGTTAGATAGACCTGAAGGTAACAACCTTTATGATAGCAGGCTTAAATTGCTTTTATTAACGTATTATGATACTGGCCTTCACCTTTTCTAGCCTGTTGTACATATCTCCTATCTTCAGTTGCATGTGCTATACACTGCCTACATCCATGTCCCTTAACCAGGTGACATATAATAAAAAAACAAAACCCCTTAAACGCCTCTGCAGATTGCCATGATACTGGCCTATTTTGTGTCTACCGATGTGGCGACCTGAACATTTTGCTCATCATATGACAGTTCACGTACAACTTGGCCGACCAACTCATCATCCATTTGCATAAAGGAAACCCGGCCCTTTACGAACCAAAAGCCAACGGCTGCAACAAGCATAACGCCGAAAACGGCAATGGCGTAGTTCATGTCGCTAGGAGCTGGGTCGGGACTGCCAGGGAACAGGAAGAAGACAGTTGTTATGATGCAGTATATGATGGAGATGATGTTGAGACCCAGGCCGAATCGGCCAAGGCGGAATTCTCCTGGTGGTAGCTTATCACGGCCGACAAGGAGGAGGACAATGATGGGCATGCCGTAGGAGACTGTCAAGGCGATGGTGCTGACACTGAGAATGGCTTCGAGCACTGTGTTTGCAAAGAGATACAAGACGCCGATCAGGCTGATGAGGAATGCCTGAAGCCACAAAGCACGGCCAGGAACTTGCCATACTGGGTCGACGTGGGAGAAGTAGGCGGCGTAGGGGATACCGCCATCGCGGGCAAAACTCCATGTAAGACGGGAGGAAGATGTCAAGACGCTGACTCCCTGGCCCATTCCGTTGAAGATGAAGAGGGCAACCAAGACGGCGGCACCGTTGAGTCCGACTGTCTCCTGGAGCAGCTCGACAAATGGTAGACCGGTGGGAGGGTCCAGAACATTGTCGAGGTTCTGAATGGTGAAGAGGCAGATGACCATGAAGATGAAGCCGGAGATGGCACCGCAGATGACGGACAGATACATGGTCTTGGGACCATTGCGTCGAGGAGCAGGAATCTCTTCAACCATGTGGATGACAGAGTCAAAGGCAGTCAAGCCATACGCGCCCTGGACAAGGCCCATGAACCAAGTGACACCATCGGGCCAGCCAGTCTGGTTGATCCAAGTGCCAAAGACGAACTTGGCAGACTGGTACTGGAGGTCGTGCTTGACGCCGACGGAGATGAGCAGTGCTAGGCCAAGGATGAAGAACAAGCCGACGTACCAGACGCCGACGAAGTTGTTAAACCATGGGAGGAACTTGTCGTTGCGGCAGCCGACGTGGTTGATGGCAGTGAAGAAGACGGTGATGCCGACGTAGACTAGGAACTGCACCCAGCCCTTGCTCGCACCCTCCCAGTCCGGATCAAACATGACCTTCATGCCCAGCACGAATTCGGTCATGAAGGCGTTCTGCGAAGCCGTGAGCGTCCACCAGCCAAACGTGTTGATCCAGGCGCACATGTAAGCCGTGAAACGCCCAAGCGGCGTCTGGCTCAGCTGCGAGATCCAGAATGCCTGGCCTAGAGCGGTGGGCATGCTGCTGCAGAGTTCGCCCATGGACACGGCAACGCAGATGTTGCACAGGGTGACGACGAGGAGGCCCCAGAGCACGGCAATGGGCCCGCCGTTTGTGAGGCCGCTGGACATGCCCTGGGCCTCGGTCGAGTAGGTGCCCAGGACGCAGAAGGCGAGGGCCAGCATGCTCCAGATGTCGAACTTGCGGGTGAGGGCCTGGGAGTGGCCGAGGGCGGCGAGATCGACGGCATCGCGGGTGGCTTGGTCGGCGGTGTCGAGGTCGCCGTCGATGAACTTGGTGATGTTGGGGTCTTTCTTACTGCTGCTCGCCATTGTGGATTGTTTGTTGTTATGGGTTGGATTATTTCTTTCCTCTGTTCCGTTCCTTGTTTCACTTGTTGAGATATTTTGCAGTGATGCAAGAGGAGAGCAGCAGATGTGAATGGTCAGACAGCATTCCCTGGAAGCCTTTGTCTTGTGAGATTGAGCTCAGTCAGATGTCTCAGAGTAGAGAACAAGCGATGAGTGGGCGAATTGCAAAGCGGCAAGTCTTCAGTAATTCAAAGGGTCAAAGAGGTTTTATATAACGAGGAGGAAGGACACGAATTGACATCCCGGCGTGTAGGGCGCGTGATGGCGTTTATGTGACATTCTAGGCGTCTCTCCTCGGTCTTCTCCTCACCTTGGCTTTTAGATCCCGACATGTGTGTGTGTCCGTGTATGTACGCGACAACCCGGACATGTGTGCACGTATGCCGTCGTTACGCACACACTGCTTCCCGTCCTCTTTGTTAGCCCCCTGTACCGAGTTGCTTATCTCTACAACTTGGAGTCTCCGATCTCAGGCCAAGCGTCAATCTGTGTGCCACACCTCATCCACGCCTCTAGGCGACATGCGGACTAGATGATGATAGCGATGGAGGCAAAAAAGACTCAGTTGCCACGACGTAACCTGACCAAGGCCGATAACGACGGGGACCTGATAGGGCGGCCCTGATAACAGCCGCTTTCCAGCCAACTAACGGGCTTCCAAGATATGCTAAGGGGCGGTGCTAAACCAGGGTTACCCCGGACTTCCCCAGATTTCTTCAAGCCCAGCTCCGAGGCGGGCTTCCCAGAGGCACTGGATCGGCGCGAGCGAGAGGACTTGGGAACCCCCTCCTTTGTGTTCATGGCTTGCTTTAGTGTTGTCGCTTTTGCTGCTTTATGCCCGTTAGCAGTTTAGTGTCATGTCGTTGACTCCGGCGTTTCTCGTTTGGTGAGAAGCTTGGTTCCCGGCATTATCGCATTCTCTAAGGACGAAGCTGAGAAAGCGGCCTCTCCCGGCCGAGTTTCGATGGAGCGCGTGCTAACGAGGCACAATCCCGCCCTTGACGCCGGCACCCTTGTCGGACCCGGCGAGTTCTCCGCTAGGAAACATATCCAGATGACTTTATCTGCGTATCTCGCATTGTTAGGTCTGATATGTGCCTTGATACCCGTCGATTTCTAATGGGATGCGAAACTTTGCTGATTCGCATCACGTACGTGAATGTTTGCTGTTTATCTATCTCTGGTGTCCCATGTTCAGATTGGGAAACTCGGCGAGAAGAGAGGGGTTTGGCTTCGTGCTTATTGAGTGTTCGTACTGTACGGCAATGCCCACGTGTTGGGGCAAAGCCTAAACAATACAATGAATGTATCATCCTGCTCTCGCGACTAATAGCTTGGCTCCGAAATGTGCATCGTAATGAATTGACGCTTCCGAAACAAATAGAGCAACTATCTAAAGCGTTGAACCTACGGCTTCGCTTAACCTCCACATTCCCATTTGGAACCCTCTTACAGGTCCACAGATCGTGGATTCTCCTGTCATCTAATACGCGGGGAAAGGAGAATACCGGGCTCCTGAATTCAATGGTCACTCAGCTGGATTCGCCGTTATCGTTCGTCCAGCGTCATTGTGGCGATGATCCGTTGTAGCGCCCAAAGTGGCGAAGATCCGGTGAGCGGAGCTGATGGAGTTTGAGGGGGAGATGCTTCCCGTCTTACCGGTCTTGGCAACGTCTTGACAGGGCATCAAAGCTGGTGCGCGTAAAGCTGTAAAAACGCCCTTTTTCATTGTCAAATAAAAACACCATTGCCTTCTTGTTAATTAACTTTCGGGTTGTTGACATGTTAGCATATGCACATGTTGTCATTGGATGTCCGCCGATGCCAAAATGTTGACCGATAAGACATAGTGGCGATTATAGCGTTGCCTAACAATAAAACCAAACAATGTCGTTACTAAATTTGGACAAGTAGGGGGGTTGAATTGATTATATGTACATATTCCACGGCCATGCGGGCGCGAACAGCGGGAGCTGAAGATAGAAGCTCTGTTGGCAAGCGACTTTGGGTCCTAGATTGGGCGTGAATTGCAGGGCAACCGGAATTCGGCGGAAATTGGGGCACATTCAGTCAGTCACCCATAAGCTCTAATGGTGAACCACGAGGGATTGACTTTGTTGAGAGCAACTGAAGATACGTAATGAAAATAAGAATCGTTGAGATGAGGCTGTAGAGCTCGCATTGGTAGGTGAATATGTGTGAAAGTGATTGGCCTCAATTTTGCAGAAATACGAGGTACTGATACAGTTTCTCCTCGCAGTAAAGTGCCACAGATTTAGCCCCTAACTACGTGTACAAGTATTATAAAAGGCGGACTGCAGTTGGGTGTGAATAAGATGAGTAGCATGAGAGTTTAGGCTGTAAGATATCCATGATACCAAATCTTATCATGGTATCCAACAGCATTTCAATTGTCCAATAAGTGATATGGATGTGCACATGGACAGTCGGTATCAATGATATTTCAGCTCTGTTCCCAAATAGAAGCCTCACATACTTATCATTATATTAGGCTTGCATGGATCTACTATACGTATCACTTGCAATGTATCTGGATTCGGGTGTGGAGTAGCTGTTGATATTGGCCCAGCAATCCCCATCTTGCTTATCGTTCATTTCAGAGCACAATGCTTTGTGAAGCGGAATTAGCCCCCTTATACTGAATAGGCTAATGAAATTCTTTATAGCTAGCTCCTGTAAGCTTGCACGGCACGTTGTATCCCTCGGGCGAAAGAAGCTTTGTAGGAGCCCGCTTGGAGTCTCATAATCTCTCAGAATAGCTGGAATAGCAAGTATCGAAGACCTGGTGAATGATTGTAGGTACACTTGGTATCAGCTTTATTGGCTGAGGATGACAGGGTTACTGTTCCCCTGCTTAGTCGTGCCAAAGTCTCAAGCTACAGAGCATTCATAGTCACTCTCAAGATTACAGCAGTAACTCGGCGCACACATGCCTTTAACTTAGCCAACTTGCCATTACTGGAAATAGTTGGTAATACCAATACAGTGAGGTCTCAAAAGTATGTTGACAACCCACAGTGCGCTACCCTAAACTGCAAAAACTTATATAAAGAACTCCTGAATAAAATGGATTACATAATAAATAAATAAAAATTAATATTATTTTATATAATTATTATGTAATAAATTTAATATTTTAAATATTTTATTTATTAATCTTTTATAATTAAGATTTTATAAGTAAATAAATATATATAAAAATTTTTCTTTAAAACTTACACTTAAAAACAGTATTAATAAAACTTTATTTCCCACTATAACCCACTGTAATTAATTTTTAAAAAAATATATACTTTTATAACCTTAATAATTTAGCTGTAATATAAAGAAATATTTAAAAAATTATATAAATTGAATATATTAACTTATAAACTAATAATACTTTTGTTTTTTATTTTATTTTAAATTAATGTTATATTTTTTATTTAATTTTAAAAAGTATAACTTTAGGTGTATACTGTGTATTGTCAATATACTTTTGAGACCCCACTGTACACAATCTCCATTGTAATAGTGACTCGCGGACTATATTGACATTGCCCGACGGTTTGTTCTTACAAGAACCCCTGACGATGTTACTCCAGATACAGGAGCAATGCTGTTTGAAGTTGTATTTTCGTGTACGTTTCTGAAACGCAGATGCCGGAGACTTGTGCGCAATTGGGCGCAAAGAAACCTGCCAGAGATTTTTTGCAGTACTTTTGGCAGAGCGTACATATCTAACTCTGTTCAGTCTGCTGATCTAGCTAGAGGGAAGCTATGCCATTGATTCCTTCGATCACCAGGACTTCCTGGCCATATATCCATCCAGACAGCTCTTAGATCATCGCGCTCAAAGAAATCATCCTTCAATACGTCAAGATCATCGACAAAAGATTTGATTTTCTGAACGACTAGACCTCCGTTCCGAGAATTCCTTCTCACAAACCAGCTCTGCCCGACCCATTCCAACGGGATCCTGGGTTCACTACCGAGTGAGGACCCCCGNAAGTTGCCGGCGCCATGAATCTTTAGTTTTAGATCGACGAGAGAACTGCCGCCGGTCTCCGCTCTCGATGTAGCTATTGTCTCAAAGATGGATTGAGCAAGGGCCGAATCCATGGCGGTATTGATGAGCGCTGCGCGGTAAGCGTTAACGGGTAGCGCCCAGCCACCTATTTCGATAAATGATTCTCCATGCCTTACTTCGGGAGGATCAATGATAGAGCAGTCAAGTACTAGAGAGATATGGCTCAATCGTGGAAGCCGGCCAAGAATTTGATAAATGTCAACTTCGTCTCTGTCGCCACGGGTTCGAGGCATACGTAGCTCCAGCTTCTCTAGGTTCAAACACATGCCTGAAAGTAGCCTTATCCTACCACAGGAGAGTACGAGAGCTTCTATTTCATCATGGTACTCCGACGCTGGGACAAAACGAAGCTCTCGAAGAGAATTGCCGTGTTGGTCAATCACTGCTCGCCAGGCGCTGTCTCCTAATTCACCCTCCAATTCGAGGCTCTGCAGTGGCTTTATAGCTCGCAATAGCCGACATACGGACTCATCGGCAGCTATTGCTTGCTCCAGATTCCGTGCTTCGGGCATTAAAGCAAGAGAAAAAAGAGAAGATAGTCCACCGCCCTCCGCAATAATAGCCAGGGCCTGTACTGCATCAATAATAGTAAATCCCAGATGCAGTTTAGTTAGCTTGTTAAAGTCGGTATAGTCAGACCACTGATGAATGCGTAGCTCTGAAGCTCCATTAAGGTACAAGGTGTGCAAACTCCCCTTGCCCTGCATTTTATCGCGTACTTGGCCGTCGTTGATGAAGAAACCCTTCCATTTCGGCTTACCAAACTGCCTGTGTAGCTGGATTGCACGCGCTAACTCAATGGTACCACCTACCGGTTGACCAGCCATGCCAACATATGAGAGTCTTGGCGCTAAACCCTTNACCATCTGAATGACGGCTTCTTCATTGTAACCAATGTATCCATCTCCATCATAAGAGCAGTACTTCATGTAAACCCCATAGAGATTCGGCGACGTAGCAAGGGCATACTCCTCTGGCGAGATGTCGTGATATTCGTTCCTTGGCTGATAGAGACTTCGAAGGTTGAAGGTATGAACATGTAGTCTGGCATCTGGACAATTGTCGCGTAGTGCTGAGAGCAAGCACATCGGTACCTGGCTTATGCAATCATATACAAGATCGGATAGACAACTCAGTCGGCTGATGAACCTCGCTATTCCGACCCAGGTTTCTTGATACTTGATCTTCATCCGTAGTACCTCCTCTGGCCCTGGTGGTAGTTCCTTTGATTCATAGAGAGGGGATCTCAATCTTGAGGGACAAAGAGGACTAGGCTTCGCAAAAAAGGTTTCCTCTTCAATCTCTTCACGTCCAATTTCGTTTTGTTCCGAGTCCTCTTCATAGGCCTGAGAACCACTAATCCTGAGATTGCGAACAAAGCTAAGGCGGATGTCTATGTCCGGTATCTCATCTATGAAAGTGAAACTTTCGTCTGGATTCAGTCGGTCGATCTTGAGATAGATACGTCGGAGACGGAACCTCATGGCCGCAGAAGCGCACTGTCTATTCGCCAACGAAAATGCGAGCAGGCCGCCATCTTTTGACGAATTCAGCCAGGAACATATGCCCTCCAAAAGATGAAGAGGCAGCCTCTCCAATGGCGCCGATAGTGTCTCGATCGGCATCCGGGAATCTTTGCTAACTTCGATTCTCTTTAGTTATGAGGTGAAGACAGGAAGATTGGAGGGCGGCGTCAATATCGGTGGGTGAGCTTTGATTTCGGAGAAATTAAGAGCAGGGCACGTTGTTCAAGGCCAGTCAGTGTTACCGCCAGAGGTCGCCGCCAGAGGTCTAATACCAGGATTGAGTAGGTTGGGCAGATTGATTATTGTCGCGCTGTCAACGTCTTTGTGCAAACAATGGCAAGGGAAAGATAACGCAAAAAAATAAAAGTGGAAGAACAAATCATATATACCCAAAAATCGTAAATTTCACGTGTTATTCCTATTGCGCGGCCCGATTAGGCCAAGTCGTGTAATAGAGGTCCAACACCAACATGCCACAAAAGTAGCTGCAGTAACGATCGCATACACGACTACTAGGTACTTAAAGTTGAAGTGGATATAGGTAGGCATATCAAGTGATGCATCTATCCGGCTGGTCTCCCTGTCGAGGCCATGTTCATCAATAGCTCGTTCTCATGGTATTTTATCTCCTGCGGGACATTTCCATGGCATAACAGACATGATTTTCATGAGAGACTCTGGCTTTAAGAAGGCTAAATAGGTGCTGACGATGACTGAATATACACTCCATGAAGAGACGCCAAGCACGTCTCCCGTAATTGTCGCTATTCGGATCAAATTGGAAGAATACGGGCCCTCGTTGCGAATTGTCCAGCAGGTCTACCCTATGAACGCATATTACAATGAAGAATGCTAATATTTGAAGGAGGGTAAACTTAGTGAAATAATCTTTGGCTAGATACAGAGGGTACTTTATTCTCTCTGGTAGAATTTTTGTAGCTAGTGTATTGAATGAATGAATTATTTTATATCGTGTGCGCCAGAGAGTTCTCATTATATGGATACGTACATTTTAGATGCAAATGTGTTGTACTGGTGAACTAATGGTTCTTGACTGTAATGGGCCATTCAATCATTCCCTTCTCCCCTACAAGTCGCAGACTACGCACGTTGTAAAGTAGAATACTCAAAGTCTGCTGGATTGGATATCCCATATTTGCTATAGTTCCACCTTCCGAAGGTCTATAACCGCCTAAGAGGATAGGATTGATGTATCCTATATAGCACGAGGGTGCCGGGTACAACATCCGTAATCAACACTTATATAGAATAGAGTTATGATCCTAACCTCTTGACTCTAAGCTGTTGAAATTGCAAAAAGGCCGAAAGCCAGAGGGCTGTTGAGGCTTATATATCATTAATTTCATCATAGGCCTCACGTAGTCTCACATGTCTCACATCGATGGCTCAAGATCCATACCGTTAGGCCATCAACCGCAACACCTCAAGTGACACTCTGGAACAAGCAGCTGTGTACTGACTTGACAAGTGCCGCGGCTCTCCTAAAAAATGAATAGCCTATTGGTACCCCGAATTGGAAGTGAATCTAATGCCGGCATAGCCCAACGCTCGGCGATCGCACATGCCAATTTGCATGCACAGTAGTAATCATCATTAATAGTGCGATCGATTTGCGACTCTTGGCAGATTGCCGATATGAGAGGGTTACATTGTTTACGACATTACCCACGTTGCAATCATGCAAACGTGCACATCCGCATCCGCAACTACTGTATGTCAGCACGGCAAAGACGAACGAACTCCACATGCACTGTCCACTTCAAGCTAAGTTTACAAAGGTTTACAAAATCTGCTTACATAGAACGACTTGAAAGCTCCAAAAACATGAAGTCGTGTATGAATACCATAACTGGCATTATGGGATATGGTTTTTCTTCATTTACTAATTAGTTTATGTCTATATAGAAGAGTGCCACACGTGGTTGCTAATATTGAACTTTGCGGCTGTGCATTGTGGCGCTCATCTTCGCCTTGGCTGCACTAAAAAGAAGCATAACATGCAAGCATCAAAACTTTGTTATTTGACTGTATTGACGGCGCAATATCTCACAAGTATTGGCTTTACAGGGTAATTGTTTTTCCTTGGAGTAAAATTATGTCTGTGGCTTTAATGTCTCGCTGAGTTGAATCGGTCGCTTTTTATCCCTCAAAGGTCTCGAATCCTTGATTATCGTTGTACCTAAATCGCTCAGCCCAGTTCCTCAGTTTTCCAAAATCGCGACACTGATGCGGAGTGCCGTATCCGTCTACACCTTTTCTATCCGCCGCGCTGTCGAATTTTGGTTTAAATGGCTCCAAAGTCGAGTCGGATGTGCAGAGGATACTCTCTCTAAGGTAATCCAAGCAATGGAGTGAGTGGGAGTGCGGCTCGGTGATGTTTCCCTCTAAAGCTTCGAAGAGGTCGGATTGAAGAAGATACTGCATCAAGATCCGTTAGATACAAGGCAAAAGCAAATGATGAAGCAAACTTGAACTCAGTGGGAGATTGTTCACATACTAGACAGTGCAGTTGGTGAAATACTGCAACAGAGAATCGTCCGGTGCCATCTGTGCTGGTGTCCTGGACATAGTCGGGCACCGGACCTGCAGCCTCTATGTTTTTTATTGAGACATATCCCTTTCCCTCTAATACCACACGNNNGAGAACTGCATTATANNNGATGACAATGTTGAAAGGCGTACTTGGAAACAGGTTCATCCACGCTTCGTGGCCGTGCTCTGTGCGAGGGTCATCATATACCCTCTCAGGCATGAAGGCTTTATGAATCGGTCCAACTATGATCTCTCGTTAATTGTAAAAGAAGCAAAGAGAGCAAAATGAAGAGAATTTTGCCTACGAGGGGGAATGTCCAGTCCTGGAAGTAATTTTACATCCTCCCTTAGCCCAGCTCTGGGCTGTACACTTTTCCATACAATGAGGCTCACTGCGACGGAAATCACTGAACTCAGCAAAGCAACGAGAGAAAGCTGTATAATCCCAAGATTCGTCCTTCTCTTCTCCATCATCGGTAGAGAGAGACTCTCGCTCTTGGAGCCCAACAGCGTGTCTTCATCTTCAGAGCCAGAGCTTCGCCGAGACATAATGCATTACTTGGAGTCAAAAGATCAAAGCAACTCCCAAAATAGGGATTCAGCTATTGCTTGTCTGGAGTTATCCACCAAAACAAAGTCGGGCGAAATCATGTAAGCGATTAATTTAGTCGAGCTGTGCTAAGAAAGGAAGCTGACCGTGCACAATGAGGGGCATTCGCAAACTACTGCTGGCATACGAGTAAGACAAACTCCATGTGCTTGGCGGGGATTTGACCCTGCAGATGCAAAAGTCCTGATGATGATAAACGCCTTGCAAGTGAGCATTTACCAGAATAAGTACTAATAAGTGGCGACAATGACGTTTTAAATGGCTCGATCAACGAAGTCTTGTGCTGTTCCCAGTTTGTCTTGCATACTGTATCTCGTGTAGATTTAGCCGATGAAGGTTAAGTCGGCACAAACCTAGCAAAAGTTCATCTAAATCACACCCACAATAACCGTTGACGGTTAAGATGTCTATGTTCATGCCCACTGGGAACCCACAACCTTGCATAATCTTACAGCTCATCCATGTAATATAAAAGCACTCATCGACTATTATTTGTGAGCCATCCTCGTACTACACACAACTAGTGTCTTTCTAAGGCGCGATATCTAGGATCTTATCACCCTCTTGCAATTCCACAACCATGTCCTCGAGGCTTTGGTGTGCATGAACCCACTCTCTTACTGGTTCCCAGTCGATGCACTTGTGGTTCGTGTTGAAATCCACAAAAGAACCATCTATGCCCTCAGCCGGGTCTTTTACCCAATACTGTCCGAAAACGCCCAAATCCGGCTTACATTGGAGGACCTGCCGAAGCATGTCGATGCAGTGTGTGACATGTTTGGCAATTGTCTCCTCATCTTTTCCAAGGTGGTGTCCGGGGTAATCGGGGTCTGAGTAATAATTGTAATTGAAGTAAACGGATTTGCGGATCAGGTTGAGGCAGTGCAAATGGTGATTGAACTCGAAGAGAACTGGGAAGTCCCCCGACGGGGTTTTAAGATGATCGGAACTGATTCCAGCACGTTCTGCCTGCGACTTGGACAATATGAGCGGTTTTGAAGTGGTACCAAGACCTTCCCATGCTTCGTCCACCTCTGGAGAGGGGGANAGGCGGAAGGCGGAGGTCGAGTTGGCGAGAAATGTCCCATCATAAAGTACAGAGTGATAATGAATTGGGATATCAATGGGGGTAGCTGGAAAAGAGTTAATCGAACCGTGCCCACAAGAACGTTGGAAAAAGATCAACTCAAACTCACGATTTTCTTGCGTATGCCGTACGCACATTGCGTCGAGGTAGGAAGCCCTGTGGATGTAGAGATATGTCAAGACATGAGAGCCTAAGGATACTCCCAGTAAGCCGATCAAGCAGTACAAGAGTATATTCTGCCGTCGATGACTTCTAGTCTGCCCTTTTCCGAGTATTGAGCCCCCTAAGAAAGGGTCTGTCTCTTCAATAGAGCTTTCGTCTCTTTCTCTCTGCATATCCATTTCTGTCGACTTGCGAATGACTGTAGTAACGATCTGAGTTGCTTTCTTTTTCTTGTGTCGTACATTAAGAAGTTTCAAGCTTACCTTTCTTTGAGAACAACATAATATGACTGATACGGGTTAGCTCATTCTCATTGTTGTTCTCGGTTATCGTCGCCTATGTATGTAAACCCCCGTCATGATATCAATGACTATTTTAGCTGCATTGCCGTGCAGGTATTGGGACCACACTCGTATCTACAAGTATGGAATACACGACATCTCACCTTCCATTTGCAGAACATCAAGACTTTTTTCGGACAAACCTTCGGAATCACGGAATTCTTCTGCCTTGGCACGATCAACTACTCGGACAAATTGTAAGCCTGTTAATAGGCATCAGAACTAGCTTGTATTCATCCACCAAGCAGGTTCCGTTGGGGACTGCCCCCACTGACTAATGAGTTCCATTTGCCTCACACGACACTGTGATGGTGGGATTCGATATCTTAAAGGAAGAACGATGCCACCAGATTAGATTTCCTTTACTTGCGTTTAATAATTATCCCACCAAAGATATTTGATTCGCTACCAATATCACTATCAAAATGAAGACATCTCTTTTCCTCAGCTGCGTTACACTTGCGGCCACAGTGGCTGCTGCTCCTGTCCCTGTAAGCCATTCACTCCTTATTCTCTCTCTTCTCAAAGCTAACTGGTTGCTCTTTTCCCAGGGATCGGACGCTGTTGCCAACTATGAATGGAAGAAGGACACCCAGAGCACTGATGGTGTCGCTAACTACGCATGGAAGAAGGATACCCAGGGTACTGATGGTGTTGCCAACTACGAGTGGAAGAGGGGTACCCAGAACACTGATGGTGTTGCTAACTATGAGTGGAAGAAAGATACTCAGAGCACTGATGGAGTTGCCAACTATGCATGGAAGAAGGATACCCAGAGTACTGATGGTGTTGCCAACTATGAGTGGAAGAAGGACACCCAGAGCACTGATGGTGTTGCTAATTATGCATGGAAGAAGGACACCCAGAGCACTGATGGTGTTGCCAACTATGAATGGAAGAGGGGTACCCAGGGTACTGATGGTGTTGCCAACTATGAGTGGAAGAAAGATACTCAGAGCACTGATGGTGTTGCCAACTATGAATGGAAAAAGGATACCCAGAGTACTGATGGTGTTGCCAACTATGAGTGGAAGAAGGACACCCAGAGCACTGATGGTGTTGCTAATTATGCATGGAAGAAGGACACCCAGAGCACTGATGGTGTTGCCAACTATGAATGGAAGAGGGGTACCCAGGGTACTGATGGTGTTGCCAACTATGAGTGGAAGAAAGATACTCAGAGCACTGATGGTGTTGCCAACTATGAATGGAAAAAGGAGTAAATAGACACTATCAACGTTAGCAAATACAATTAAAAGGTTACTATTGTAGTTGTCAAATTAAGCTTCTGTAAACTCAAGTTATCAAATCCCCGCTAAAGAGGGCAAACTTTCGTTCAATCCAGAATTCTTTTTCACTCTGTTCATATCTTAAGATTGTATAATTTGATTTCTTTCAACACACAGTTCTCTACCGTATGCTTCATTTGGTGTCAAAATGACTATTGAAGCATCACTTGGCTAATTACACAGCAACAGGAAAATAACTGCCGGCTCTTCGCGTTCTGGTTCCTTGGTTCTGTAACGTGTCTTGGCAAGTCTTTTGGTTGTCAAGTATTACAGAGGTTCGTATCGCAGTAGCGGCCGCTCCCTGTCCAATTTTGGTTCTAGTATCTTTCTATATTCAGGACTGATATCAAGGTTGCTAACGAAAGTTCTTTACCTCTACAGGATAAACTGCCCACAACCCCACCACGTAGTGACAATGCATCGACCAGGATGACTCCCGGGCTTGATTAGCCATTGTGTTTGTTGTGTTTATTAAGCCACCAGGCTACTGTAATAGGCCGGATTAATTTCCTAAACCATTGGTATCCGATATCCTGACAATGAGCTTAGTTGCGCTAACTGAACCCTTCTTCAAGCGTGTAAGTGCGCCCTCTAGCCCGTGAAGCCCGCCGGGCACTACTTCATGCGGGTGCGCGCTGAACCAGCCTTCATTCAACCCTCTACCGATGAATCTCAGCATGACAGTGGTAAAGTGCGTGATTCCTACGCTTTGTCCCTTAGCGTTAGGCCAGGTAAGCGCGTCATTGCCAAGGTCTACCTGGCTTGTTTCAACTGCTGAGTTGATAAGCGAAATCCCTCCNGGAATTAGACCGGATGGAATGTTTAGTACAACAGCAATCTTCCCAATAGTTTTGTTTATCACCCGAGAGATGTTTAAAACCGTTTCCTTTTCGCTTACAGCATCAAGGGCAAATTCTGGCTCTTTGCTGCCTAAAGCTGTTTTCATCGCTTCAACCACAGCATCGTCTCCTTGACGATAGTCAACAATTGTGTCGCCACGAGACCTGTCAATGAGTGTCTCTACAAAATCGATTCCCCTTCCAGCAACTGCGACGATAGGATGAATATTCGAGAGGACGGCTAGTTTCACAGCGTAGGCACCTACAGCCGATGCCGCGCCGTAAATGATGAACGGTTGAGGTTTATCAGAAGGATCCCAAGGGTAAGGGAGTGGAAGACGACGATATAGCCCCAAACAAGAGGTAATGGCTGCCAGTGGAACAGTTGCAGCTTCTGTNNNGTAAAGNNNGAGGTTTGTGCATCTTCTCCGAAAGTGACTTTGAGANNNACCTTCGAAAGAGACATGGTCGGCCAGATGAAATGCCATGCTCTCCCAAGCAATCGCATACTCCGCCCAACCCCCTCCCGGGCTCAATGTTTTATGGAAGACGCCCACTCGGTCGCCAATCTTGAACTCGGTTACACCCTGGCCAACTGTATGAACGACCCCTGAAAAGTCGTCGCCCTCGTTGGAATAAGTGACTCCGGGTACGGCGCCATCTGCTACTTTCCAGTCCTTGGGGTTCAGTCCAACGCAAGCCACCTTGACAATCATCTGAAAGAGCCCCGCAGTTGGTATAGGGGACTCGACAACATCAACCTTGGGCCCTGGATATGCGAGTGCCTCCTTCATTCTGGATATTGGCGCAGAAATTGACAGACAGAATATCTTTTATTCGAAGCAGGGAGTTGATTCTCTTCTTGGTTAACAGATATCACCAGAGGGTCTTTCTTGAGTATATGCTTTCAAAAAGCGTATTGCACCATTTATTTTCATGATCATCAAATATTTATATAAAGTCTAATGCGGACTTTTACAGACAACGCCATCTGTCTAATGCATCATTGAATCGCGACAGAGCGGACATGGGAACAACTATTATTAATATTTCCGTAATTGGGAATTTTCATGGGAATATTGGCCAGGTACACCTTGAAGCTTAGAAATCGTTAATATCAAGAATCTCCTCATCCTTTCTCTTTCTGGCCGTGAAGTTCCAGTCGTGCCCATATCTATACTCAAGAGGGCAATTCATGAGTGGGGCCTGGCGTAGCAGTAGTTCTTAGAAAGGCATTACATAGAAGCTTCCGCCTCCGCAAGTCCGCATCACAATCCTGAACGTATGCAAATACATGTATGGAGAAACTAAGCTTAAAGTGCATATGCCCCGTGGTTCATGAATGAATGGATTACTTGTGGTTTCGGGTCAATAACTTTACGTTTTCACCACCGCAATTCTACTAGGGTACTAATGCCAACGACATAGTGGAACTCTACTCGAGTCCAAGTATCAGATATATAAACATATATTAGGCAACAAACCTTTCAAACTTGCTGCGTCTGATAAATGAGTATTTCTACAGGTAAACTAGACCTTTGTGCCGGAGTGACCAGACTTAGCTCACTATTTCTAGCTACGGTAACGTGTAACACCAAGAACCACCAGAGGAATATTGATCTATTTGGTTAAAAAAAGGCAGCGACAATCCTATCCAAAATGGATTGAACATTCCTTTCAAGATCAAACAACTCAACTAAACAAAGCAACAGACACCAAGGACCACAAACCTAGCAAAAAGAACATGAAAATCATCAAAATGGCCGATCAAGATAGTTAAAGGCAGTAAAACCAGCTTCTTTCCGTACCGGTAGATTCGATTTCATATAGCCAGATTTAACTCGCATCATCTTATTAAGTTCTGTTGCCCGTTTGAACTTCTTGCCCTGAATATTTTCACAGTCTTGTCGTTGTTAGACTTCACGTATACTTGATGCTAGACTGAATCTGTTTGTCCTTGAGAACGCTACTTTCTGTGCACTGCCGTTTGGTGTTATCCGCGGGTCTAATCGAACAAATAAAGAAGAAGGAGAAAAGGAAAGACTATGGACATACTGTAAGCCAAGACTGTTGGTTGTTGGTTGGTATAAACTGCGGCCGTGTCCGGTTTGCGCCTAGTCTGGCGGAGCTACACCTCTCGACAGCGAAAGATTAAGCAATCATGAAGCATCGGGCGAATGCACGATCCTTTCGGCAACGATGCGATATTAATTCCCTCATCAGATGTGGAGAAAATGACTGATTGAAATCTGTTGGCATCTGCAGGAGACAGGCCGCATTGGCCCACCACAAATCGAAAAAATCTCCGGTGACAAAGTTCTGATCTCTTTGATCCTGCACTCTTATTCTGATCCCTGTTCTCGGCCTCCCCTGATTTCGCCTCCATCTTGTTCTAGTCCTCCCAAGCCCGACTTTACGATAACATTCTCATTCTCATTGTCTTAGTCTCAACACAACATCCTCCTCGATTTGTTTCCATGGCTTCCAGTCAGGATGGGGAGCAAGCCCCCTTCTACAAGCAACTCATCATGTCGACAATGCCAGAGTCGGCAATGCTCCCCTATCGCGTTTGGCTATCATTGTTAAATGTCTTCTGTTGCTTGCCTTTGTTGGTATTGGAAAGGCACTCATTATGAGACCAATAAACCATATACAAGAAGATATTCTATGTCACAAGCCCAACATGAAGGACACAAATGTTCCAGACAACTCCGCTTGTGAACACGACAAATTGTCTCTACTTCGAAGCTGGACAGCTGCTTTCGAAATGATCATGAATTTTTTGACTGCTGCGCCATATGGTATGGCGGCTGATATATATGGACGTAAACGAATACTCCAATTGTCCATTGCGGGTATCATCTTGGCGCAGGCATTTGACGCGGTTATATGTGCGTAGATATCAATCACGACATATTCGAATACCTTTGAACTGATTGGTCGGCTGACCTCATCACACTGCAGGTGGTTTCCCAGAAATATTCCCAATCTACTTGATGGGGTTGAAGGGACTTTGGGCTCTAATAGGGGGCGGTAGCACCGTTCTTTCGGCCATAATGTTCGCCATAGCAAGTGACATCAGTCTAGATACTCAAAAGTAAGTCGTCAAGACCTTCCTCGTTTACGTTTTGCGCAAATTATTAACATCCTTGGCTGGTCAACTACGTTCTTTTATCTTACAGGTGCTGCAATATTGAGTCAACTGGTCTCCTACCCGGTATTGCTGGCTCTTGAATATGCAGGCAGCTGGATATCCATATACGCCGGGTTTGGTTGCCTAGCCGCATCGTGCTTGATCACGCTCTCCTTGCCAGAGACTCGCGTACCAGATCTCAGGAGTGGTGGCCTGATGATGGCAACCGAAACACGAATTCTTTCGTTTTATGACTTTCGACTCACGCAGTTCCTAACATCAATGGCCGGGTTAATCCATCGTATTTTTGCCGAGAACAAGAAGCTAGGCATCCTTATAGTTTTCTGTGTATTCACCACGACGGGCAGCAACTTACCACTCCTCGTCACCCAGCAATCTTCACAACGACGAGCCGACTCCGCAGACATACCAGTTAGTTTAATATATTCTGCGAAAGGCGTCTATGAACCATCTTCCATCGCTGACCACCTGACATAGATCCTTATATCGATAACTTATTCCAGCTTTTTGAAAGTCATTTTGTTGACCATGATACTACCGCTGACCAGCCGCTTCCTAATCGAGAAGCTACGCTTTAGCCCACTGAGAAAAGACATGTCTATCTCACGAGCCAGCATTGTAGCTCTTGTGGCCGGATCTTTGGGGATAGCAATTGCAAAACATTCCCAGTCAACCATAGTGATCGCAGCCATCTACGTCTATGCTCTTGGGTGTGGCTACAGCCCAGCTATGTATAGCCTCCTTGGCCTTTTGTCCGGGGGCCACCACATTGGCATATTGTATGCAACCATCAGCGCAATGCAAAGCATAGGTACCTTTACAGCTAGCATAATGTTTGGGGACTCGGTTGAAATCGGGCCCTTTGTTATCACATTTTTGTTTCTAGCTGTTGTTGTGGGTACTTTATTTTGTTTAAAGTTGGAAGAGACAGAGGATGGAGAGCCAATTTGGATTGATATGGATTATCTTGAATCGCAAAACAATTGGTAAAATAGATCTTAGGTATTAGGTTAGAGTCAGAAACCTTAATGTTTTGGTCAGAATCTTGTAGCTCCAGGTTTGGAGTCTTCGATGACTTGAAATCGTGTTACACGAGAGTCTATTCATATAACCTGGCTTCATCCAAGGTTTCGTTTCGTCTTTCAGTCTCGTCTGTTCCATGTGCTCTCGCATTCTAAGCTATTCCGGTGCCACTTTATGCAACTCAATTTTCGTTTGGGCTCAGTTTCGCAAATAAGCTTCCTACACGTACTTCTGCCCCATCGCAGGCTACGCTGCTATCTATGTTACCTTTCTTACTGATCACCAACAGAGAATCTTGATGTAGAATATACACAGTCTGTTGTTGGCGCTGTCGTCCCCCAAGGTCATAGACCTGACCTAGATACCTGTACCGAGCAGCATCTGTAGCTTTGCACTGATACAATATCGCCATCAAGGTTGATCAACTCGGTGGACGATACAATGTTGGCCAACCCCTGCCAACTTCGAAAATATCCCACCAGGAGCGAATAAGATCTAACGAAGCAATCGCATTGTACAGCAAATGCTGCACGGGCCTCATTCCTCTGTGATCTCATCCTTCACGCCCCCGCCTCTCTGAACTGATGAAAGGAGCCAGCCGCCTCTCCCAGGTCGATTCCCCCATCTCTTCCTATCTTTCAGGCCTGTTGCGGTGTCTCTCTACATCCCGTCTCAAAGCGATCCCGACTGCTCTCTCTTCAGAGTCCTCACTCTTCCAGTTACTGCATGAGGTTTCTTCCGTTCCTCTCATTGCTCTGGAGCTGTGGCCGGCCGATCAGCGCGAAACTTCGGAAACAACAGCTTCTTTACGATCGGGAAATTTGCCCTCTGCCTCAGTGTTCTTGCTCTAGCAGTCGCATTTCATTGTCACGAGAAGAATCCATGGCGCCAAAACCATTCAGCCTCCTCACCTCGACCGCTCACGACATTCAACAACTGTTCGACCGTTCTGAACTCAATGCGGAGTCGCTGGTAAAACAAGTCTTGGATCAAGTCAACAAGCACAATAGAGAAGGACTTCATCTGGGTGCTTTGATCGCCGTCGCTCCAAGACATCAGCTCCTAGAGCGAGCGCAGTTTCTTGACCATGAACGCGCTGCCGGAAAGGCTCGAAGCCCGCTCCATGGTATTCCATTTATCGTGAAGGTATTAAATGTCCTATACTATCATCTCCGTTTGTGCTAATCAATCCCTTAGGATGCTATCGCGACCGATCCTCGATTACGTATGGACACAACGGCTGGGAGCTGGGCTCTTGTCGGCTCTCGGCCACCTGGGAACGCCCCTACAGTACAGAAAGTATATAAAGCTACCAACCACCAGTATCTAAAGAAGAATTGGCTAATTTAATCTCATGCTCAACATAGCTTCTTGATGCCGGGGGCATCCTCATTGGCAAGGCTAGTTTGACAGTACGTGTATTACCTTTCCTTATACAAGTGTTCGACTGACGGTGATACTACAGGAATTCAACAACTTCAAAGGCCAAGGTCTCATTGATGGATGGTCTCCCGTCAACGGCTATACCCGCTCAGCGTATGTCAGGGGACCTCTCAAGTTAGATGAGGGTGCAATGGGCCACTCAGTAAGTCTCTTCATTCTTCTCTGGGCGAGCAATTCATTAACTTCTTCCTTTGACACCTACCGGATCATCGTCAGGATCTGCTGTCGGTGTCTCT
This sequence comes from Trichoderma sp. BMH-0061, assembly GCA_030015385.1. NCBI lineage: Eukaryota > Fungi > Ascomycota > Sordariomycetes > Hypocreales > Hypocreaceae > Trichoderma > Trichoderma sp. BMH-0061. Next base: position 4,325,885 of record JARWZN010000002.1, read on the forward strand.
GCTGGGTTCGGCATCGTGTCTCTCGGTGTGGAAACTGACGGATCTATTGTATCCCCAGCCTCCCGTGCCGCGCTCTATGCTATGAAGCCGACCATTGGGACCGTCTCCATGGATGGAGTAATTCCAGTGTCGAAGAGCCTAGACTCTGTCGGTGCTATGGCTAGGTCCCCAGCTGACCTTGCCGTGGTAATCGAGATGTTGCAAACGACAGGACCGAATCACGACGAAAGACTGTCGCAGCTCATGACACAAAGATGGGACGGGCTAAGGATTGGATTTGTGGATGAGAAGATTTGGAAGTTACCAGAAAGTCTTTGCAAAAATGGCGATGAGGCCCTCTTTCAGATGGTAAATCCACCACTCCTTCGATGGCAAATTGCACTAACATTGTCACAGAGAAAAGAATACCACTCCATAATGAAGATTCTGTCTGATGCCGGTGTCCACGTCGAGTATCCGGTCCAGCTTCCTCTCGGTGACAAGGTTTGGCCTGGGATTGGAGATATTGTGTGTAGGTCGCTCAGCAAGCCCTAAGATGTCTTGTTTGCCAACTCTAACGAGTTTTGAAGCCTACGAGTTCCAAGGAGCTCTCAATCGCTATCTTGAAACTCTAGAGTCATCTCAAGTCAGGAACCTAAGGGAACTTGTGGACTGGAACCGTCAGCACGCCGACATAGAACTCCCCCAAGGTACGCGTATATATATGAAGCTCATCATTAGTTTTTATGCTGACACATCAACACATCAACAGAATATCCATCACAGTCAAGCCTCGAGAGCGCGTTACAGTGCAATATCTCTGCCTCCAAAAATGCCGAAACTCTAGCCTTCCTTCGCAAGCTTGCCGGACCCGACGGAATCGATCAAATACTCAGCCTGTTCAAGCTGGATGCCATCGCGTCATTAGCTGATAGTCCTCTGTCGAGCGTTGCTTCTGCAGCTGGTGAGCTTCCCCAAGTCCGACTGTATCCAACCAAAGCTAAACATCCCTCAAGGTTATCCAATCGCCACAATGCCTCTGGGAATTTTGGACATGAATGGGCGACCATTCGGTATCAGTATGACTGCTAGCAAGCATCAAGAGAAAAAATTGTTCCAGATCATGAGTGCTTGGGAGACTCTGGGAGCTCGGCAGCCACCACCTGCTTTGATGGAGGAAACAATCAGGCACAGCCGTAAAAATTTCCACCAGCCCCGTATTAGGCGGTCTTGGTGCAATTGTTTATAGATGCCTATAGGTATGTTGAAGAACATATACTGAATCAAAGGCATATCCTCTACGGTACCTCCATCTCGTGCGCAGCTGTCCTTGAAGACCAACAGTATTCACGCTTCAATGAACATCGCTATATTCTATCCTCGTGAGGCCTCCAGCAATGCGTGATGGCAATAAAACTACGCAGTGATAAGTGAACAAGGTTGACGTCTGTATAGGAACGGGCCATTGTTTTTTATACGATGGCAGTTGAAGCTGACCTCCCTGAGTCTTATGTACATTGTATTAAACTTCGTCATGCAGTAACAGGACCTACATAAGCTAAACCGCTATCCAATGACATGCTAATTCTAACCACATTTTCTTGGGCTCCCTGGTCCAACAGCGACGCCCCCAAATCCTTCGAGCAGGGATTGCAGGTGGTACGACCGCGTTGTTTGCCCAAAACGGTTTGAAAGATCACCATATCCCCCGCGCTGTACCCTCTATGGCTTTGTGTCATCCTAGGTAAGGGGATGGAGCTCGCGAGGCAGAAACATTTAGAGCGTATTTACTTTGGCGATGAGCAGCCTTGCAGATATTCAAGCGCCATCACATTACATGACTATAAATTGCGAAAACGGCCGATTTTTTTTTATCGTATTTGACCACCTAGAGCAGATCTATGACTTTGCATTTCATTACCTCAATTACACCTCGACAATAACAATTCGGACTGAACAATGCACCGTGGATCGAGAAGAAGCAATGGCTGCGGGGCTTGTCGGCGGAACAAGATCAAGGTGAGGGANNNATACGACCGTTTGCGCTCCGCGACGATATCGCTAACATTGTATTGTGTCGCAGTGCGATGAAGTACGCCCAATCTGTGGGCGCTGTCTGCGAACANGATCGCGAGTGCGTGTATCCGCCTCAATTCCAGTTTGTCGATACGAATACTCGATTCGGGGTGCCTGAGATGGGACAACGACCCGCACTTTGGAAAGCAGGCACAGAAGATTTAAAGGCTAAGCTAAGCCTGCTTTATGGAGAAGGCGATGACGATGGAATGATCTATAAGTTCCAATTGCTTCGTTACAGATCGACAACGCCTTCGTCATCATCAAGAGACTCCAGCCCTCCTATACCCAAAGCTCCCCGTTTATCACGAGGAGAGAAGCTTGCTTCAGCGTTGACCGCTTCATTCAAAAACCCTCCCGATGGGTACCGGCTACATCATCTTGGCAGATACATGACTGAGATACCGTGTCGCCTTGGTCACAATCCCGCTCTCGATGTCGCAGTAGAGTGCCTTCTGCAGTGTCATACCCAATTACTTGAAGCAAATCAGTTTTCTCAACCCAGTACTCAACCTAGCCCCGAGTATATGAGGGCTCTCCAAATCCTACAGAATATAATTGCAGATCCTGTCTTGGGCACTTCCGCCGACACGGTTTGTGCCACCATGTTGATGGCCTACTATGAGGTAAAACGGCCAAATTTTCTATGTTCATTTTATACCNNNTGTNNNAACTATTCGCTAATTTTGAGCATGATTGCCCCGGAAAAGCGTCCTCACCAATACATAGCGCATGCTGGGGGTGCGTCGAAGCTGATATCCGTACGCGGTCCACGGTGCGTACGCACAAGTTTTGAGTATAGTCTTTTTCGCACTCAAAGAGGTCGAATTGTGAGTAGTTTGACAGCCCTACACTCTTGGNNNTATTGGAAGCTAATTTATTTTATTGTCCTTGAGGCGTTGCTTCGAGGAGAACACTGCTTCCTACTTCAAGATGGATGGGAAGACATTTGCCCTGAGAAGCGCGACAGCATCAAGTTTTCAAGCGTTGACTACCTTTTTGAGAGTGTTTGCAGTATTCCCACGCTTGTAAAATACGTTGTAGATTGGAAAGCTGGAGTATCTGACTTAGGTATGGGCGAGATTATAGAGTATGGGAGGAAACTGCAACAGGAACTGCGAGCCGCTTCGCCTCGGAGCTCAATAGCTGGAAACGTCGAGGATAATCTTGGATTTGAAGAGCGTCAATCTTCAACGCCAGATGCCGATTTCCCACTCAGTATCCATTTCTACTCGTCCGAGGGCGCTATATTTCATACGTGGCGGTGGATGGCCTTGATAATTACAGACCTTTGTCTGGTCAATCTTGTGGCTGATCCAAGATTGCGACTGAGCATTGCCGACACTGCGCGGCGAATCTGCATGTGCTATGAATATGCAAACTTGTCAAAACCACTTGGAGCTCAGTTTCTGCAGGTACCATTAATCATCGCATACGTCGTGAGCGATCAGAAAGGCAAGAATTGGATTATAGACAAGATTAATTTGTTGATGGGAGGCCTTTATGTAACATATACTGCGGAGTACCTGGATTGTATATCGATGATGATCATGAAGAGCATCAGATAAAGATTGATGTATTAATTATTCTACTTCTTCGGTTTTCTACTAGTTATTTCATGTAATGTGCGAGAGTGTATCTTGTGGCCGTTGCGAATGCTTCAGGGTTGTGAAAAAGAAAGAGAAGCAACGCCACGCTCCCTCCTCCAATATATATATATAATGAGAATTGTATTTGAAAGAAGGGACCAATAAAATAGACTGCACGTCGAGAATAAAAATGATGCATCAGAACGACAGTAACAAATGTTACTGCCCGGTCAAGTATCGTCATGTAGTGGTGCTGCTGACCTGTGTCACTCTCAATAAAGTCCAAGCCACTCCTTGATCGTCTCTAGTTGTACTCGTCTCGCCTGGGGGATCGGNNNGCTATAGTACCTCAAATCATGTTCTAATGAGCTTACGTGGACAACGCTTGGTTTATCGCCTGAAAAAGATGCAATAGACTCCTCGCCATGCGCAGCCTGGCTAGTGATCATCCATCTGGAAGCGTTGCGGTCTGGCGAAGGAGGAAATGGATGGATACCAACACCAGTAGTAGGATCGTTCTCTGCATATGCAAATATGATACGAGGCGCTTGAATCAGGTCTGCTGTTGAAATGTGCCACTTTGCCTCGACTTCCGCTTGGGTTGGGGGAACAATCTTGTATAATGTCTCGCAGGTCATAGGATCCGATTCCGTTTGAACAGATGTCGGAGGATAGATATTTCCTTCGAGAATCTCATTACTGCTCAATGGGAAGTAATTGCATAGAAGATAGTTAAAAGGAGCTTTCTGAAGAGATGCTTCCGAAGACTCATCCGAATCCCAGGAGATGCAAGGAACTAGGTTAGGCGGGTTTCGCAAGGTCAGAGTTGCGTTGACAATGTCGATTGGGTCCTTTGCACTGAGCGATATGTTGACCATTTTTTCAGGAGTGGCGCCGAAAGGGTTTGCATCTGGGCTGGCGTAACTGAGCAAAGGGATCAATTCGGCGTTGGTAGTAATGACGCCCATTACCAATTGAAGGTCTGCTGCTGTCTTTGGGACGGTGCAGAGATTGAGATCTTTCGCAATGTCTTCTACCTCGCCCACTTCAAAGCATGAGCTAACGTTCAATGCCAGNNNTTGAGAACAATGATAAGGCTTGTAATACGTACAGTTTTGGAAACGCTTTGCCAGCAAAGTGAAAGCATCCCTCATTTTGGTAGCCGCCGCTGCAGACAAATCCCAGTAGACCTGGTTGACNNNAGAGTTACGTCCAATTAGCAAAATAAATCTCACGCAATCGTTCTGAAAGAAACATACCCAATTGAACCAGTCGTATCGCCTCGGGTTCTGGTAGTTTGCTCCAATCGATCGGAGGGGCGGAGCGTACGGAACAGCTCCAAAGAACACTTCAGGATAATTCATCTTGAGTACGGTAGTCAAGAAGCCACCATATGAGCCTCCAGAAACAATAACTTTGCTATCTTTAGCTCCAGGGATAGTATGCTTTATATGATTGACAAAGGTCACGGCATCCAGCATGACATTCTCAAGAGTTAGGGACTTGTACTTTTCGATGGGATCTGTGGCGTTTGACGCATCGCTGAGGCCAAAGAAACGGTGCTCGAGGCTAATGACCATGCCGCCGACTTCTTGAGCCCATTCTGGATAAATGGTTCTCTCNNNTTCAATGTTAGAATCCACACTTGCTTGAGCACTTGTTCTTCTATATACCAAACAGGCAAATGTTGCAGTCTCGGCTTGCTGATAGTAAAAGATTGGACCTCCAGGCTTGAAGTGAGGTTTGATGATCTGATACTGCTGTTGAAAAGTCCCATTTGTAGTCGAATTATGGTCAACCAGCTGCGTGAAGAATTGGGTTTTGGTGGTACAGTTGGGTGAAGCAGAGCTTTGGGCATTAACCACAATAGCTTGGAGACCAAGCAATGCTGGAAGCCAGCACTCTGCTGTAAACAAACGCATTATGCCGTTAAATAGGAGCGAAATATAATTGTGGTGATGAGAGTTGATGATTAAAGTAGAGAGAACTGAATATCGCTGAACTCATAAAGTGCAACAATCTGCCATGCTTTATATCAATTTCTCGAGCACTGGACCAGCCGCTGCATAACGAGGACGCCGCAATGATGTCTAAATCAGGAAAACATGATCCTATTCATTTCGACTTCGTGTAGATGTGCTATTTTAGCTTGCTGACGCACCAATTCACGCATGACGCTGTAGACAGCATCATCATTCAACAATACAATAGTCTGCAAATAACGGCGGAACATTCTGTTTTGGTTAAGAGATCCTGAACAAGGCTTTGATCTCACATGAAGCAGACGGTCTCCCCGTAAGTAGGCACTGACCCGACATGACTTATTGGGCACAGATTTAGTTGGCTTCCTCCGGGGCCCGCCCTACCCTACCTGTGCTTTTTTGCTGGACTACCTGTGCGGAGGCGCTAAAAGCGTACTAAAGCTAACTAAAACGTTTAGTTTTACACTAAAGCAAAGATACTTAATTTAGTATACATTTTGCAAGTACTCTTAAGTACTTCCTTTTAACTACTTAAGGAAGTACACCACGTGATATAGTTGCTTCCTTAGTCTTTCTGCACGCAAAATCCCCTATATTATAGCGCACATTTCCCTCGTTATAGCACACATTCGCTTTACTATAGCGCATAGCTGCTATTTTATAGCGTAAAAGGGCAGCTATTTTATAGCGTAAAGCTACCCCTGCCACATCGGATCACACGCTTTATAACACCAACTTACACACTTTCACAACCCCAATTACAAATATATAATAACTTAGATTATCTTTTACTTAATGCATATTTAACTATATATATTTTTATATTATACCTTATTATTTTACAGTAAACGTTTATAGTATATCTTATTTACTTATAAAAACAGCTGTACTTACTAGCGTTACGCTAAGCCTTTTAGTGCCTCCGCACAGGTAGTCCAGTAAAAAAGCACAGGTAGGGTAGGGTGGGCCTTCCTCCGGCCCGCTTTCACATCCCTTCGCCGGTTTTGGAGCAGATTCCATCGCGTTGTTGTCCCAATCGGGAAATGGTGATCGTCAGGGCTGTGCCAACCTGAAATGGCTACAGATCTTAATACAGGTTTTGCTCTACAACTGACGAAGGATCGCGGATGTAAATAGCATACGGGCGACCTACTTGCATCCTTGATTGGTTAAATTCCTTTGTGGTGCAATTCGTAAATGCTGATAAGAAATTTCGACTGGTTCTACGGTGGGATCCCGAGAAGCAGTTAGTAGGGCATGCATCGCAATTGTGACGCTGACACCAAGGGGCGAAGCTTGTAAAGCGCGGAATCCTTCCAGCGCTATCGCATTGACGTTATCCCTTTGAGTGCCAAGGAATGCCATGAGACATCACGTATGTTTTGTGTCCACTTTTCTTCTATATTGAGGTGAGAATACTCAATTTCTGACTCTTTGATTGGCTGCAGCTTTGAAGTGTACACAGGTTTACATACGACGGCACTTCCTGCCGTAGTATGTCTCAAAGGCAAACACTGGTTCTTGTAATGAGAACTTATATAATGGAGAGAAATTCTCTGCCACAAGTCAACTTCGTATCGAAACAGTAACGATACCCTGATTCTTATAATTGCATTTCGACGCATTCCTGTTCTGCGTTTGCTTTTATCCACTATTCGTGCTGAAATTATGGCTCACGACGAAGATGCTGAAGTCGCTGCTTATACCAGTTGTACCCTTCAACTGATAAAAAGCCCCTTAGCCGAAAGAAAGAGCGTCGAAGAGGCAACGCTTAACAATTCTACGAAGCCTCCATTCATTGCCGATGCCGATGTAGGCGATGGCCTGGAGTTTGCCAAGGTACCAAGTGTCAGCCATTTCTTATAGATACGTTGCTGATACGAAGATAATAGCATGAATCTTCTTCTACTCTTGAGGTAGCACCGACATCGATACTCTCCGTGTCAAAAGTCAACTGACAGCATAAGCTATTCTATGATCTTTGGTTTGTCGCAAACTTGAACGTTTTTTCAACAGTATTTGCACCCTCTATAACCACTTGATGCACAAACTTAGTAACTCTACCGTCCAGGTTCATGAAATCAATGATGTTTCAAGTCTTGGGTCATTTGTGGGGTACATACTGTATGCATATGAACCTAGGACANNNTCGTTGATACAGGGTGTTGCTAACCCTGTAATACTTCTTTGGACGACTTGGCTTTTAACAACCCTATATGATGTCCGCTATGTCACAGACAGCGTTTGGGAGCGACTGTGTCGTGCCGTGCACTTGGCTGTCATGGTTGGCTTCGCTGAACTCGGTCCGACATTTGACTTCTTCAAGGAAGCAAAATCTGTCTTCCGGGCCATGTGTATGGTTAAAAGATCAATTCATTTGCCGATTAATGTGAACNNNGGGCAATCAACGACAGGCTTATTTCTCATGGTTTCTAGACTCATGCTAGCGCTTCAGTATTTTACAGTCCTGCTCCAAATTCGCAAGCATAGAGAGACCAGAGTACCACTCATGATCGCAACGGGTATCCATTTGCTATTTGCTGTGNNNGGGAAACCTTTACTTTTGTTGACCAACTATCATCAAGAGTACTCCACTTCAGCAAGGGACATGCTGACTAGAAACTGTGCAATATATTTAGCGGTATCCTTTTTGTCCGTTCATGAGGCAAGCTCAGTCGTTGCCGTCAGCTGGTATATTGGGGCGGTAGTTGAGGTCACCATCCACCTTGGGCTCTCCAGTCTCAAGGCTCTCAGCTTGTCTGATACTCATCTCAGCGAGCGCATGAATCTACTTACTTTAATAATCCTTGGTGAAGGTGTGTTGAGACCAATTGAGTCGGATTGGTCATCTGCTAACTGGTCACATGGAGCAATCATCATAGCGAGGAATATCCAGACTGTCGTGAAAAATACCTTCCTGAAGAACAGCGGCGATATATGGTGTGCGNNNTATTCAGTTCATCTCATTATTATTGCATTTTTTATTAACAGTTTTGTAGCTGCTGCTCTCATCGGTGTTGTCACATGCGCGGTTGCCCTGATCTACTTCATATACCAGATGTACTTTGATTGGATGCATTCTGGCAAATTGAGTCATAAGCGACAAATGTTTTGGGTTTCCTGGCATCTTCCATTCCATGTCGCTCTAGTACTTCTTCTAGAAGGCGCAAATCAGTTCATTGCTTGGTCTCAAGCGCTTCAGTCGATCAAGTCAGCCGCCCAGAGCATCATCAATATTAATTACGAGCTACCTAGTAGCCCAACTACAAAAGAAGTGGTTCGACTATTGAATGAAACCGTCACAGAGCTCCTCGAGTCATACCCTCCAGAAGATGAAGTCGCCGCTCTGGACGATGTCGAAAGAACTTATAAGAGCCTACTTACTCTTCCTGACTCCTTTTGGGATGTAAATGGCCAACTAGCCGACAATGACCCAGAAATGGTTCGCTGGCTGAACGGCACGAGGGATCTTGCGCAAACTGTCTTCGATGGAATATTTGCTTCGTTCAGTCTCGCGGCGCCTGCAGAGGAGACCGAATCTACTGATGTGCAGTCTGCCACAGCAGCCGCGTATTTGGCCACTGCGAATAAGTTTGAAACTGTCGTAAGTTCAAAATCCCCTTCAAAGGTCCTTCAGCTAATCTGTCCTACAAGTTTATCTATGCTTTTATCACCGCTGGCCTAGTATTGATCCTGATGACCGTTCTACATGTTGTATCTCAAAAACATGGTTGGTCGATTTTTAACATACTTCGAGCACTGATCACCGTTGGCATGGGCCTCGGGCTTGCATTGACAAGTTTGCTCACATTCAACCAAGATGCTCTCGCCAACTTTTTACCAACGCCATGGCCACTACCAACCATTACGATCTGTTATTTCGCTGTTCTAGTTCTCAGTCACATACCTGAGCCTAAGCAACTTTTTCCAAAGAGAAAAGCAATATTATATAGCACTCTAAAGAAATAAAAACGATGCTAAGCTAGGGACTGTGCAGGAACTCTGGAGGGATGCTTGTTATGGCAAGGGTGGATAGCGCTAACGTTGACTGTTTAACACAGGACATCCAGGAATAAAGACAACATCGGGAACAAACTGACCTAACCGGAAAGAGCCGTTGTAATGTAGCTATATAGTTATGGATAGTCAATTGTGAAGTATTTTAATATATAAATACCTTATATATTCTGAAAGCACATGTAGTATTGTCTATTCACAAGGTTGCGACAGCTGTTTTGGTCTTAAAGAAACAGCGGCGCATATAGTGTAGGTTGATCAAGTAGTTGCACCGCGCAAAACGCACTTAAATATGCGGCTATAAAAGCAATCTAGTATAATTCATCGCTCTACAGACAGCCAAATGCGAGAACGAAGGCATGAAAGTATATATCGAAGGGACTTTTGTGAACAGTGGATATGTATGGAGCGCTAGTCGGGATGTAAGTGTGAGTTAAGCCATGTCAAGTCGCTTCTATAGCCAGGAGGATTGTTGACGCATGACTCATCGGCCAGATGATTCCACATACATATACACATTGAGATATTTGCAACGTAAGGGCGTGCTTATACCGATAGTCATTGGTCACTTAATATGTCCAAATATTGATATCACGACAAAGAAGCGCAATACATACAGAGAATCACGCTTATGAATCCGTAAAAAGGACAAGACGTCAACCCTAAATTTAATTGAACCTGGTGACTCGATCCTCTTGGAATCTTCTTAGACGCTGCTCCTTCAGCACTTAATACCCCCGCCATAAATTGTAACTCGTTTCGCTGTTGAAAGCTCTCATATATTATACCCCAGCTTATCAAGAACTCAAAAGGAGTATTTACTGAAGACCTGAGAATTCATATAATCGTCACTCCAAAATGGCCTCTTCAACCCTTCCTTCAAACGGCGCTCTCGTCAACATTGGCACGCACTCTCTAGCCCTCTACATTCACGGCCCGGAACCCAGCAGCTCCAAAGATCCCGTTGTACTGTTTGTCTCCGGTGTAGCAAGCGATGCTCTGAATTGGCAAGCCGTGGTGCGATTGCTTCCTCACTCGCTGCGAAGCTACACGTACGACCGTTCCGGCTATCGCAACTCAGAGTCCTCGCCACTCGTTCCCTCAGCCGAGAACGTTGCTTTAGAGCTCTCTATTCTGATCGAAAAGGCTCCCATTCCAAATCCTCTGATCATCGTGGGGCACTCCTGGGCCGGTGTGATCATACACGAGTTCATCGCACTGAAGGGAACTAGCCAGATCGCTGGTCTAGTGCTTGTTGACGCCAATCATGAGACAGCGCCATTGGTTATGGATGTAGATGATCCGATTCTCTGGAATGTTATAGCAGCGGGCGTTGAACCATACGCTGCTTGGGGTGTTGAAGCAGAGCACAAGTTGACGCAGGAGGAATGGGATGCGTTCAAAGCTGCAGAATCGACCGAAAAATACAAGCTAATTGCGCACAAGGAGGATGTAGAGCAGTACTTGCCAAGTTTTGAGACTCTGCGCAAGAAGAAGCTCAGTGGGAAACAGCCATTGGTCGGGGATAAGCCGGTTTATATAATTGGGGGCACGCGAAGCAGAGACTGGAATGGATTATATAAGGCGGGAATCGCGAAAGGAAATGGAACTGAGGAGCAGAGGAACTACGTTCAAGAGTTGATCAGGACGGTTGATGAGAAAAATGAGGCTCTCATGAAGGAATTCCTGAAACTCTCTACTAAAACCGAGCTTGTCTTTGCTACTGAGAGTGGACACTTTGTCCAGATGACCCAGCCGGACGTTGTCGTTGATGGAGTGAAATGGACCATCTATAACATCTCAGCATCTTCTTAGCTTGCAGGAACAAGAATTGACTCTGACATCCAGACTCAGTGAACAACGTCTAAAAAGAAAAGAAGTTGAAAGGAACCGATTGCTCTACCGCCAATAGCCGTATGTGACCTCAAATGCGAGATACACGTTTATATCATAGTCTCTCCTACGACTTTGGTTCCATTGCGTTTTACTTTTTAACATGTATATTCTTGGTTGTATGTAGGCATGAAATGGAAGAATAGGAAGGCTTTGCACGGTTGACATGACGTCTACATGCACTTAGCAATGAGCTGTCTATTATGCGCACGCATTTATCCTATACTGTATTTTTTCTCCCAGCTATTCCTATCTCCAAAGAATGATAAAGCCTACTGCAAGTTGGCAAAGCCCATTGTTCCATCATCGACGTTGTGGTCAATGTATTTGCCCTGGAAGAATGCCTGTCCAACCAACCACTGACTGCCAAACTCACTCGTTCCGTGGATGCTAGCTGTGCAATTGTTGCCGTTTTGGCTGAAAGCCAAGGCCTCGGGCAAGATATTGAAGTTGTTGCCGCCGAATGCCAACCCAATGGTGGGCGGCGCGTCACAGGCGTAGTAGCCGGTGATGCCATTGCTGTTTGTCACAGCTTGGATGCCCGCCTTCTGGAACAGCGTCTTGACCTGTGAAGTAGGCCCGAAAATGACAGTCGTGCCGGAGTCTGTGATGATGGAGGCGCTGCGCTGAACCGTCGCGCCGTTCACGGTGACATCGCCGGTGACGATCCACTCGTCGCTGGCCGAGACTGAGGTTAAGCTGCCGCTGAAAGTGTCGGTCGCAACAGAACCATAGTAGAGCGTGCCGGTCTCGTCGGCATTGAGCGCCAGCCCGAAGCGGCAGGATGACAGCGTTCCTTGGTCGCAGAGACTCTGGAAGAATGGGGTCTGGCCGAGAGCACTGCTATCGATGCCTGCGTAGCCGATGAGGCCATCGTGAGGGAAAGTCGGCGGCGACTTAGGGCTGGTGATGGCTCCAAGGTACTGCTGGGAGACGGTCAGGTTGGCGCCGTGTTGGGTGATGACATCCCGGTAAACTTGGCCCGATGCCTCCGTTGGNNNGTAATCACGATTGTTTGGTAACTGATTCCATTTTCCACTTACAGATAAAGTCCCAGATCCATCGGGATTCGTCGTGGCATATGAAATACGGAAGGTCTTCTTGGTGTTGACCGAGCTGGAGCCAGGCTTGTAAATGCCCGGGTTCAAGATGGCGTCAGCGGAGCCGGTATCAATTAGGATCTCCAGGTTGGCGCTGCCACCGATGGTGAAATTGGAGAACCAGAAGCCCTGTGATGTTAGCATTTCGATTGAAATGATATGATAAACATATCGTAGGAATATTATTACCTGGTCAGCCCAGAGATCTGCTGTTCCTTGCACCAGCCGTCCCTTCGCTGTGGCAATGCTCTTTGCAGCCACGGCATCGACCTTCTTGAAGTGCAGAGGATGCGAGAAGTCGGCCTGGACAGCTTGGACAGCCGCCAACAGCGAGACTACCGTTTTGAACGACATGGTGGACTAATTCTCAAAGTAACTTGAACCAACACAACAGATGGCAAGTAATTGTCGGTAAGGACAATACGGGATCATCCTACATATAAGTAGTACCCCCTTACAGGATGCATAAAATTCGTGAATCGTTACACCGGTGTATGCTGAGGGGTGCTTTCACATGCATTTGTGCTGACCTTCTCAATTGAGTGTTTCACGGCCGCTGCAGCGTTGCATTGTAAACAAAGCGACGATCAACTAGGCTCAGATCAGCGAAGGAGCTATCGTGAGTCTTCGGCGCTCCATAATAACGTGACCGAAACTTTCAAACGTTCCCGGTTTATCCGTTTCCAAAAAGGAAAATAAATAAATTAGAGAGTCGAGATCTTTTGTAGATCAAGATTCTAAGATATGATTGGGTAATTAATTCCTATATTTGTAACAAGGAATGGATAGCCGAATGCGTTATTGGAGGAGTGCGTAGCTGATATCAGGGTACTAATGAACCAGTATTATCCTTTTTGTCGATTCACACCTCATTCGCCTATCTCGTTGAGATATGTCTAATACCGATCTCTCAATCGTTATTTGCCTCGAACAAATTTCCGAATCCTTGTAACAGCGTTCTAGGCGAAGTCACGATGGATTCCGCGCGTCGCGGAATCACCTATGCCTGTATTTTTGATGCCGTGATCAGGATTCAAGATGACTTGCTTTGAGAATCACTAGTGTTTCCTTTTTCGCGATTTACTTTACGTGCAACTGTAATTGCGCCTTGAGACCTCAGACGTTCTGGAGGGTGATTGCGCAATCCAGGATATTCTCGCTGAGGATAGAGACGCTCACAAATACCGGCTAGAACTATAAAAGCTCATGATGGAAGAGGCCACTCTGGGCGGCCATGTTTGGGAACATCGACAACATAGAGAGGGCATCATGGGAAGTGATATGAAGAAAGTTTTGCTAGCTCTGCTCTGGTGGAGACTTACAAAGTCACGATGCAGTCGCAGAAATGCACGAGGCTGTAAGGAATACTCTGCCACGAACGGAATGCCGCGAAGCTCTTGCCAATCGTCGCAAAGTACATGTAGTGACTATAGTTCTGTGTAAATTTGTGTCTTCTTTTTTCTCTGCCACAAGATTTTCCCACAGATAGAGAGCCCTTGTTTATATTTATTGGCGTTGTATTTGTAATGTCGACTCTTCATTTTCTTTTGAGTCATTCACAAGCTGGAGGGTTATTAGGTGCAACGTGGAAGTGGGAAGCAGTGTATAAATTTGTTCAAGATGAAGTCCGGAAATTCCCCAATTTGTGATCGTCTGTTCTTAGTTCAGTTAAAAATGGCTTAAAGATACAAGATAAGAGATGATAATTCGGTAAATACATTACAGCCCAATGATAACATTGAGAGCGGCTTATTTAGACGTAAAATATGCGAGAGTCTACTAAACGACAAACCCCAAATTCTTCTGTCCTGATACATTCTCTGCAAATTTAACGTTTGTTTGAAGGCCTTGCGCAATATAAACATGAATTAGGTATCATTACATGCACTTTATTGACGTCTCTTCACGAATATTTCTGTTTCTCTTCAAGCCTATGTTGAGGCAAGGACCTGTTTTCTCCGCAAGGTATGTGTACAGGTATCTCTATTGGCTTGAAGATCATTGGTGCTTGGTTCGCTATATTTTTGATCCAATTACATGAGTAAGCTTTACACTCGAGGTTATCGATAATCGCCGCAATTGCCTCCTTGCGTCAAACTGATGCTGATGCGACACACTATTGGCTCTGAGCACACACCCATCAGGCACCAGCCACCGCCTACGATTATGCCTTGACGTTGAGCCTCGCCGTATCCGCCTAAAAAATTGCCTTTTTTCTCCTTTGTCAATCTATGCTGTGGTTTGAGGATTGTTGAGATATCGTCACATTTTTTGCACAGCATCTATCGCACCTAGACCAACGTGATGCAAATAGCCTCAACTGATTGTGACGGCCCGGTCGCTCAGTTTTTACCTCTCGCCAGATAACCCCAGAGGTACTTCCTGGTTTTCTGTTAGTGCAGGGCCCCAATGAGTAAGACCAGTCACTCGGACGGAATGTGATGTTAGCTCTAGCCTTTCCCTATATGCTAACTCTAATATCAGCGAAATATGTCAGTTTCTTCTAGTTCTCCCTCGTCAAGCAGCTCCGAAAACGCCTACCATCGCCCGTCTCATCGAAAAGACTTTCAGATAGCTATTATTTGCGCCTTATCACTCGAATACGATGCCGCCACACTTGCCGTTGATGAATTCTGGGACCAGGATGGTAAACAATATGGGCGAACATCTGGGGATACCAACATATATAGAAATGGGAGGATTGGCATGCACAACGTGGTGCTCATGCTTCTGCCGAATATGGGCAAAGCCGCAGTTGCTGGTTCAGCAGCAAGTTTGCGGACAAGCTATTCGAACTTGAGGATTGCGTTCCTCGTGGGAGTCTGTGGCGGGGTTCCCATCCTTGGTCCACATGAAGCACTCCTTGGCGATGTGGCCATTGGCGAAGCTATAATTCAGTATGATTTTGGCAGACAGTATCCAGGGGAATTCATACCGAAGGAGACGGCCATGGCCACCCAGAGTCTACCGAACAAAGACATTCGCACGCTCCTCGCTTACTTTAAATCTGACACTGGGAAGACCGATCTGAGGCAAAACACCGCTAGGCATTTGAAAGCTTTGCAAGGTGCAGCTGTTCTTAAAGAGTATCATCAGTACAGCTACCGTTATCCTGGTTTCGCCGAAGATAAGCTCTTCGTCGCGACGTACCGCCACAAGCACCGAGGAGGACCGTGGGGAGATCCATGTTGCGAAAATGAGAGCTACTGCGACAATGCCGCACAGTCGTCCTGCTCTGAACTGGGATGCGACGAGAAGAAGCTAGTCCAGAGACACCGTTTGGAAAGAAAACGACACTTGTCATGGGAGGAGGCGCAATGCCCAGATATTTTCATCGGGCGCGTTGCATCAGCGGATACGGTGATGAAGTCTGGCGATCATCGTGACCAAATTGCCAAGCAATACAACATCATAGCTTTCGAAATGGAAGGGGCCGGCCTTTGGGACGAATGCCCCTGTATCGTCGTCAAAGGCATTTGTGATTATTCAGATAGCCACAAGAACAAGATTTGGCAACCATTTGCTGCAGCAACCGCGGCAGCTGCGGTCAAAGCTATGTTAGCACGATACACCATAGAAGACCGTGCTCAACTGTCTATGTCCAGTGCTGGTGAGATTGAATATGCCGTTGACTCGGATAACCATGTTAAAATGGCGTTAGGTTCTACTCAGCATGGCCAGATCGTTCCCGCACGACATGAGATAACCCATTATGGGCAAAAACTATCATCCACGCCTATTCATGGTAGCTCAAAGTCGAATGCAGCTCAAACACTGCGGGATAGCATCTTCGATTTTCAAAGGGTACTGACTAGTGACCAACAATACGAATTACAAGGCATCAAGATGGTACCAGATACAAGTGCCGTCCTAGTATTTACTGCTGAGCTCGATTCTCTGAATAGGAATAGAAAGGGCTGTAGCATTGCCAGTAGACTTCATTCCGTTCTTCAGTCTGTTCGAGATTTTTCCGCAGCTGTTGAAGCAATTGATTCGACCCACCAAAAAATCGCTTCTATCCTATGGGGGAGTGTGAAACTGACAATGCTAGTAAGCCATCCCTATAATTGAAATATTTATTGCCATATGGATGCTTATGACACTAGGCGACTGTCAAGTCTGTAACATACGATGAGGCTCTCTCAAAATTCTTCATGGACCTTGGGAGGATTTGCCCACGGTGGACAGATTACCAAATATTTTATTCATCTTCAACACTGCTTCAGGATGCCCTTTATGATTTCTATGCGTCGCTCATTCGTTGTTGCAAACGCACAGTAGAAACAGTAGAAACGGCACAATGTTCATGTAAGTTAGAACGCCACAAACTATTGCAACCCCAACTGACAGAAAGAAGGGCCAGGATACCTCTTTAACTCTCCCCTAGAATCACTTGATAGGAACTTTCAGCAGGATGCAGACGACATTGAAAGACGCAGTAGGTATATCAAAGATGCGCTAGCGCTTGCTAAAACAGAAGCCTCTTATCAAAGCCAACAGCTTCAGAGATTGGAGAAGGGAGAGGGTTCAAAGAAAGAAAAACGACACAGGGGTTTTCGCGGAAAAGGAGGCCGACATGATAAGATGGAGTCATGGCAGACGCAAAATGACGAAAGACAAGCAAAGGAAAGAAAACAACGGCTGCTTGACTCCTTGTCGATTCACGACTACTTGACTCCATTTAAACAAAGCTGTCGGAAGCGATATAGAGGTACTCTGGAGTGGATTTTTCATACAGATGAGTTTAACAAATGGATAACTAGTCGAGAGTTTCCTTTGTTATGGTGCTCCGGAAAGAGTGAGTTCAAATATTCCCATTATACCGCTGTTCACAGCCAAGTTTGTTGACCATTTGTAGTCGGTTCGGGTAAAACAACTCTTGCGTGAGTGCACCGAAGCAATAACTTGTTAGGCATGTCGCCTAATTAAAATCTATAGAGCGAGTGTCATCGAAAAACTCTTAACGAATAAGCGCAATCCGGATGTTTTTATCAGCTTCTTTTTTATACGATTTGATGATCGACAATCCTTAAACGCTGAGGTCATACTCAAGTCAATCATTCGACAGATGCTAAATGCATCCAACTTTGATGAAAAGGTTGAAACTCTATTGGATAATATGCAACTCAACTTGGCGTCAGGTCTCAACGAAGTTGAGAAATTGCTGCAAAGTGTAACTGCACAATTCGAAACCCTCTATATTGTGATAGATGGGCTGGACGAGTGTGCAAAATCGGAGCGCCACGATCTTCTTAAAACACTCCACTCAGTTATGAAAACCAGGTCAAACATAAAGCTTTTCCTCGCTGGTCGTGATAGTGTCTCCAGAGAAGTACAAATAACATTTCGAACTCTGAAACAGATGCCCATGGACTGTTCGTCAGCCCAATCCGACATTGCGACGTACGTTGAAGGCATAGTGCAGGAAAAACTGAAAACCGAAGAGCTTATAGTTGGTGATCCGGACCTCATCGAAGATATTAAAACGGCACTCTCAGAAGGGGCAAATGGCATGTGAGTTATTGAAATGCAGTAGATATTCATTCACTTGCTGACATTTCCAGGTTTCTCTGGGTTGTATTTCAACTAAATGAGCTTTGTTTACAGCATTGTGATGAAGACATCCGAACAGCTATTCGAAATTTCCCCAAGGACTTGGAGGAAACATTCAATCGGGCTGTTGACCGGATCGTTTCTCGAGGGAACGAAAATATCGCAAAGCGTATATTCCGATGGGTGGTTGCTGCAAAAGAGCCTCTGTCTCTCAACCAGCTAGAGGAAATCATATTCGTTGAAATTGGACAAGAATTCTCAAAGACTGAACGACATTCTAACGGCATTGCTCACATCAGCTCATGGTGTGAAAATCTTGTGAATATCGATGAGGAACTCAAAACAGTTCAATTCGTGCACCAAACTGTCCAGCAATTTTTCACCGAGAAGTCGTTTCAGTCTCGACATAATCAGTTCTACGTGAATGTTGAAGATGTCGATCACTATCTTGGCGAGATATGCATTACTTATCTCAACTTCAATGATTTCAAGACAACTCTCGCCAGACGACACCAACCATTGCCACCCATGCCACCTATAGCTATAGCAGGGACAGCTCTGAGACCGAAATGGAAGGCGTTCCCGTCCATTCCTACCATCTTGAAGCTCAATTTAAATACCAGAGGAGGTTCAACAGCCTCCAATGCTATTGAGGCTCTAAGCTCCTTCCAACGAGACGATACGGGAGACGCGAAAGAGCGGCTGCTTGCAGGGCACCCTTTCCTAGGATATGCGTCAATTCACTGGATTTCTCATACGACAATGTTTCAAAAAGGAAAATCGAACACGTGGGATTTATGGGAAAAGATGATTGTTCAGGGACATGATCTCGTGAAGAAGCCATGGATTGAAAGGCCTTTGGATGAAAACATCGGAACGATGCTGGATTGGAGCCAAAAGTTTCACCATTATGCACTTATACGGCTTATTCTCCTCACAGGCATGCTTCCAGGCTTAGACCGAGGGCAGCTCATGCGTAATGCGACCATTCATGAAGACATTACGCTACTTGAAGTCCTTCTTGAGCACGAAAAGCCAGGTATTATAATAGACCAAGGCTGCGAACTAGCGGTTCAGCTTGGCCACCTTGATGCTCTGGATAGACTTTTGGCCGCTGGAGCAGATGGCCAGCTTGCTCTCCAAGCCGCTGTTCACAGTGGCAATCGAAAAGTAATCACGCGTATATTAATTACTGGGGTAGATGGTCGGCCTCTACTGCAGAGCGCTCTTGGAGCTAAAGACTTGATTACCGTCAGGACCCTGTTAGATGCTGGCGTAGATGGTCGGCCCTTACTGCAAGCTGCTATTGAAAGGAACGACTTAACTACCGCTAAGACTCTAATAGCTATTGGAGTAGATGGTCGGCCTCTACTACAGGCTATGTTTAAGAAGGGTAGCCTAGCTACCGTCAGGATCCTATTAGATGCTGGTGTAGATGGTCGGCCCCTACTACAGGCTACTCTTGAACAGGACAATCTAACCGCCTCCAGGGCGCTATTAGATGCTGGTATAGATGGTCAGCCACTTTTACAAGCTGCTCTTGAGAGGCGTGACCAATATATCACAAAGCTTCTGCTAGCTGCCGGTGTGGATGGCCAAACTGCAATACAGACTGCTGCTAAAAGAGGCCATCAAGATATCATCAAGTCTTTATTAGCCGCCGGTGCAGATGGTCAAATTGCACTACTTAACGCTATCAACAACGACCATGACACGATCAAGACCCTCCTAGCAGCTGGAGTAGATGGTCTGAAAGCAATGCAGGCCGCTGCTGAGAACGACGATCTACGCACTGTCAAGATACTCCTAACCAATGGTGTAGAATCACGGACAGCACTGTTCGCCGCCGCGAAACAAGGCTCTCTTGTCCTCATTGAGAAGCTTTTGGCTGCCGGTGTACAGATGAGCGCACTTACCAGGCGTTCGCCGACGGGCCAATCTATTATACAAACTGCTGCTCAATGGGGTCATATGAATATTATTGAGAGCCTCCTGGCCTCTGGACCCGAAGGAAATACGGCAGTTACATGGGATATTCAATCCGCCCTGCATGCCGCTTCTCGATGGGGCCATGTTGATATTGTTAAGAGGCTCTTGCATGCTGGAGCTTCTGTAGATGATCAATCTATATGGTGGGGTGGCCAGTCCCCTTTAGAAGCTGCTTCTGCGATGGGCCATCTCGATGTTGTTGAAATGCTTTTGGCTGCTGGAGCTAAAGTGAACACATACGATACACCGAAACATTCAGCTGCCTTACAAGAGGCTTGTCAAGGTGGTCATATTGATGTTGTTAAGAGGCTGTTGGCCGCTGGAGCTAAGGTAGATGAGAGCGGCATGTCGGGAAATCCTTTACATGCTGCTTCTCAAGGCGGCCATGTCGATGTTGTTGAGATGCTTTTGGCCGCTGGACTCAAGGTAAACACGCACAAAAATAGATGGATGGGCCGGATTGCCTTACAAGCTGCGTCTCAAGGGGGCCATCTCCCAGTCGTTGAGCGACTCTTAGCTGCGGGGGCTGATGTAAATGTGCCCGCTGAATCAAAAGCCCAAACTGCTATGCAACTTGCTGCCGAGGGTGGACATGCGAGAATTGTGCGGCGATTGAAACAAGCTGGCGCGAAGAAGTAGAATAGTAGTCTACATGTACGTAGGGAGCTTGTGAAAGAACTTTAGCGTGGAGTAGAGTATGTACAGAAGAGTTCAGGAATTGGGCAAAACACATGTACGTAGCATCAAAATGCTAAAATTGTGGTTTATTGACGTTGGCAGCTAAATACGGTGCTTATTGCAAGCCACCCTAGTGGTTGAAGGTGGTTATAGTATGTGAATGATGTGATGGGCTGTTAGTGTTCTCTCACACACCTTGTCCTCGATTGTTATTGGGATATTGTAGCCTTTTCATGACGAAATCTTAGGTTCATTTTCTTGTCTCGCCTTGTCACCTGGTTGGGGACATTACGTGAAAACTTGTTAATGCCACTTCGTTTCCCGAAACCTGTATCTATTATTATCGACCAATATACCAAATTATAACTCGTTAAATACTCCTGATGATACAGAAAATTTTCCTCCTTGCGGAATTGAACCATATACACACATATTTTTTTATCCGTCAATTTATTTTTTCCCCCTCTAGGTCATCATGGTATTTGATTGCTCTCCAGCAAACGGCTTTCTCCCCCACACCACGAACACGGGCATGTAAGCATGCACCCGCGGGTCCGCCAGTTCCTCTCGGATCTTGACCAGAGAGAGCTAAAATGAGAGTAAAACGAAGTCAGCGAATGGCCTGACGTCAAGTTCACCACTGCAGGGTTCACCTGCAAGTACATGCATGGCGCAGCGGCGGTTGGTAAGACGATGAAAGAAAAAACATTGGAGCCCTGGTACTGACCTCAATCTCAGCCGGGGTCCGGCCAAACACTTTGTTCATGAGCTGGATGGAGAAGCCATTGAGGCCCTGCGAAAAGTTCTCTCCCCACATGCGTCCAATCTCCTTGAGGCGCTCGTCCTTGGGCCACGGGTTCATGGGCATCTTGAAGATGAGCTGTTGCACGTCAACGAAGCCGACGCTCTCGAATACCTCCTTGAGGGTGGAGCCCAGGATGGCAGGGCGCTGGAAGTCCTCGGCGGCGACTCTCATCTCGTGGAGCCAAGTGCACATTGGCCCGGCTGGGTCCAGCGTGCCGTCGTCACATGCGAAGACGGCCTCGACCTCCTGGGACTCCATCCAACCGCCGGGCTCGAGGGTTTGGAAGGCCTGCTCGGCGACTTCTCTCTGGAAATTGCCCCAGCTGCCCGCAGTGAGCCGGGTATGTATGTAGCCAAACTTGTCCGTGTAGTCCCATGTCTCTCTTCTGCAAAGGCGCGCGGGAAAAAACGAGTTAGTGTGGGTTTTTGCTGACTAGAGCTCTCTTGTCTCTCTCACTCGCGAAATTCTGTTTTGGTCATGACCTACGCGTCGTCGACATAAAACTTGACGTTTGGAGGCACCATGTCGGGCTGGATCGGCGAGAGGTCTATGCCGACAACCTCGGACGAGGGGAATAGGTCGCCCATCTCGATGGCCCAATCGCCAACACCCGTGGCGACATCGAGGATGAACTGCGGAGGCTTCGCCGGCGAGAGCGGGGCAAAGTACAGCCTGCCCTCGAAGAGTTTACTGATAATGGGGCCCTGGAACGCAAGTCGTTCCTGTTCAGGAATATCGTTGGGGTAGGCATATGCTGCGGGCACTGCGGTCAGCTTTGGCTTGATGCAGATGCAGACAAAAGATAACGGGACATGTAAACGAGGGGAGGGGTTGGAGCATAGCCTACATCCTGCTCGGTATGCGTGATAGGTGCGGCCAAACTCGTGTGGATAGTCTCGCACGCTGTCGGACAGCGACTGGGTGCCGTCGTCTCTAATGCAAGCACGGGTTAGAGGTCTGCGGGCACGGCGAAGATGTCACAATCCGCGTACACTAGTCCCTGCGGTGACTGCACGATGTCGCGTAAGTATCGCATCCAACAACATGATATGTGTGAGGATGGAGCAGGGCCGCAGCCAATAGCTAGCAGCCACGGATCCAGCACAAGATGCGGCAACCTACATCGGGCTCAATAAAATTGGAGACGTCAAAGGTGAACTGGAAGTTCTTGAGGTCGAGCAGAGAGTTTCGATTGGGGTTGTCACCCGCATGGTTTCCGGGAGTTCCCATTGCGTCGTTACTGTACAATCTGTGAGTTTTGGTTTCACGGCAGTGGTTTTGATGGAGATGGTGATGGGACTGGCAACTGAAACGAAACCACCACAAGGGGCACCATTTTAAACAAGCTGAGAATCCGCTAGCCAGGGGGCTTTTTCTCAGCTGCAAAGAGGCCAGTCGACAGTGGGGCAGCGACGGGCAAATCCGTACAGTCCGACAGGCCGCAAGCACGAGACGAAGGGCAGAGCGAGAAATGAATCCGGGGTTTATACAGTGGCTTTCAGCCCGAGAGAAGGGCTATCCGTTTCCGGTTACCAGCACTAAAGTAGAACAAAATTTCACACCGCCAGACACTGCGGGACAGGGTTGGAAGAGCCCTTAAGCCTGGTAACCAATGGGAGGCAATCGTAGGATTTGAGGCGGCACATGTCTTACTTGCGAGCTCAAAATATCACTGGCTGCCAAGCTCTTGGAATCAGCACGGGTTGCGAATCCGGGATACTGGGAATGATTAGCTAATGGCCAGTGACAGACTCTCCCCGCAATAAAATTAGAAGCCGCTTTTCACAAGCAGGCAAAAGTTAGTTGGTCCATGGATGTTTGAGAACTGGCAGCTAACATGCTAGCATAGAGCAGCTACTCGTACAAGCTGCCCGCGGATCTTCTCTCGAGTTGCGCGAAATTGCGCTCTATTTTGTCACGGCGGGCGCGGCGGCCCCTAGCAAAGAATCCAAGTCAGGGGAATCATCATCATATCATAGTATCATAGCTACTCATTCAACCGGCAACAGTCTGGCGTAGACCTTGATGCCTCCTCGCCTGGTCAGGCCCATGGTCATGTCCCGGACAATGCGCAAGTCCTCCTGCACCGTATCGTGCAACTCCAGGTTGAACCGACGGGCGAAATGGGCAACTGTGAGGAACAATTCGAGGTAGGCAAGGCTAGACAGATGGAGTCAGTTAGTCAGCGCGGAATATGCAACCAGGGTTTGTGAATTTAGTGTAAGGTATTGCATACTTGATGCCAATGCAACCTCTGGTCCCTCGGTTAAATGTAACCAGATATCTCTTGAGGTTGTCTCCTCTTTCCGCTGCCTCGATCCATCTCTCGGGGCGGAACGTGGCCGGTTCTGGAAAGACGGACGCGTTGCCGTGGATAAAGTATGTGGAACTGCTGACGGGGGTCTTTTTTCGGATTGTAGGTTAGACGGTGAAGCCAAGAAACGAGGGAAAAAAGAGGGGAATTGTGCTGGGGACTCGTCACTCACTCCCGGGGGAATTGTGTATTCCTTGTACTGCAGAGCTTCATTCGGCGCTACACGTGGAAGGCGGGCAGTTATTCCATAAGCCAACCGCAAGCATTCGTTGATAAAGGCACTCTGGCGGTAAGTAGTCAGCCCCATATCCTGTCATCCATTTTGAAGCCGTTGGAGATATGTTGTGTGTAACGTACCAAATAGGGCAACTGTTCAAGCTCACCCCATGTCGGCCTGCTGTCCAACGTAGGCATCGCCTGCTTGAGCTCTGCCTGGAGCGTCTCGCGCACTCTGGGATTGTTTGCCAGGTAAAAGGAAGCGGCAGTGAGCACTCGCGCGGTGGTTTCCGTACCAGCAGCGAGGAGGCCAAATGTCTCATCTCTCAGTCGATAGTAGTCTCTCTCTTTTTCCGGAATACTTGGGTCGGCCAAAGTGGCTACCATTGTCTTTCTCTTTCCCGAGTACGCCTCATTCTTTCCATACTCCAAGAAGGCTTCGAGAAACTCGAAAAGCTTTGCCTTACCCGGCATGACCTTTGCCATAATTCGTGGGGAGAGGGCACTCATTGCGTACACTAGCCAGGGAACAAAGCGGGAGATGTGTGTGAACTCTATGGCATTCTCGGCAGCGTTGCGGACGTCACTGCGGAAGTTTTCATCCTCAATGAAGTCCCAATCTTTACCGCAGCAGTATGCTGTGACGATGTCGGATGTCAGCGCTGAGAAGGCATCATCAAGAGATATGATGGTCTGGTTCATTCGGGCCACCTCCAGACGAGTCATGAGCTTCTGCACCCGCTCATTGACAGAGTCGGACAGTTCCGCGACAGATCGTCGAGAAAAGAAGTCCTTGAGAATGCCCCGTCGGAAGCGATGCTGCTCGTGGCTCACGGCCGCCACCATGGAGCCGGGCAAGGCATATGTAGGGACGTATGCTGGATCCTTGTCTCGCCTGCGACTGCTCGAGGCATAGATTTCGTCGTAAAAGTCCGGGTCACTAACATGAACTTCCCTTGGGTTGATGCGCACTATGGGACCTGTNNNTCCGAAGACTTGNNNGTGTACTTGGTCGCTCAAGTGAAATGCCCACGGCGTCTGACCATATTGTTTGTGCATCTCCTCAATCTTGAACAAGAACTGGCCCGGACGAATGACATTGTAATAAAATTCGTATACGTGCGAGCATGCTGTCAGCTTAGGGCCAGGGATATGAGCCAACGGATGGAAATAGAGGCGATATACAGTCCTAAGACTAAGATACACGCCGAGGCCAGCGAGGGCGACCCAGAGGCGAAGCAGGTCCTCCATGATGATGATGATGGTGGTGGTAATGCATAGAATGTTACACAAATCAGGCTGGCAAATCAGGCTGGCAAATCAGGCTGGCAAATCAGGCTGGCAAATGAGGCAATAAATACGAGTACATGTCGAGTTCAGACATGTGGCTAGAGGCCAATAATATGCACCTAGAGCAGTAGCTTAGAACTCGAGGCCAAGAGACCCTCCGCAATGACGCTTGTAAATATGACAGAAAGCACAAAAGCAGCACTAAGCTGCGGTGACAGCGGCCTGCAAGGAAACCGGGATAAACAGAAAGATATTGCGTACGCAGAAGCCAATCATGGTGTTCCGCGTGGAAGTGATATCCAGTCCGCCCGACATTAGACCCCCACGAACAGCAACCAACAGCATATCACGTAAAACCGACATTAAATCAGGATTGAAGCAAAAGCATACATGGGACGATGTTCTGGACTGGCTAATGGAACAACGGAGAAGAGCCAACTCGCTTCTGCAACCCCGGCGTCGGTGAGCTGATAACCGTGGGTCCTTCACGGAAGCACCATCCCAATTATAACTGGGAACCGTCCCGCTTGCCAAGATAGCGGTGATCAAAAAGAAGAGGTATATAAGTGGCAGTAATTACTTCCAATCAGACGGTAGAAGATAGATCAAGCACAGTCAGGCACAGTCAGGCACACATTTATTTCACGTTGGTTCCTTACCGTTGGTGAGGGCGTACCTGAAAATAAATTAAGCAAAGATGCCTAAGCTGGAAGATGGTGGCCACCCTTCTTGGCCTGCTGCAGAAGGCGACTCATATGGGGCTGCTGTTGGTCAGGGTGACATTGACATCACCAATATCACCTTGTGCCAGGTCTGTAGGATGAGCGTCTGCTGGAACGACATGAAGATGTGCGTCGGGTGTGCCGCTGGAGTGCAGAGACCCCTACCCATCAAGTTTCTGAAGCAGCTGCGAGAAGAGCTCGCAAAAAGCGACTCAACGGTCGTTTTGCGGTGGCTTGACGGGAGNGGAAGCGTTGTGCACCGCGGAAAGGTGGAGCGCCCACCATCTTGCGGTGACAAATCACACATGGCGGATATGTGTGAGATGCTCTCTTTGTATGTGCTGAAGAATGGTTGGGCCGATTGGGCGTTGGATCTCGCAATCAAAGAGCTGCGCGGGAAGCCGGTGGAGAAGGGACTAGCAAGCGGGTATAAGCGCAGCCGGCCGATCGAGGATGACCGTGGTCCCATAGCTCATTGGTGCTCTTGCGGCAATCAGAAGCTAGAGACGTCTGGACAGTCACAATCCCTGTCCATCGAAGTCGCCATTGGGGCGTTGACGAAACGACCCAAGTCAGCGAAACAACACAAGCCCAGCACACTGACTCGACAAGCCGGCATCAAGAAACAGTCAAAGCCAGTAAAGAAACAACCCATCGTATCGACTAGACAGCTCAGATCATCGACAAAGCTGCTTGAAGCATCCGCCGCCCAAGCCCAAGCCGTCGCAGCAGCAGATGCCCCTTCCAAGGAAAAGGCGGTCCGCTCTCGCGCTCCCACCGGAGCGGAGATCGAGTTGGCATACGAACGTACTCTGTGGACAGGTGCGACACCTCAGATCTTCGCCGACGCAATGTGGCTGGCCGGACCTGGTCTTCGCCATATCGAAAAGGAGAGCGGCCAAGCCAGTAAAGAGGTGCCGAAGGGTGCGCGTGGCTCCGTCGAAACCATGATGCTGCATTACTTCTTCATGAACAACCACATTTACACGCTGGTCGAAGGGCTGGAGTTGGCGGCACTCGGAGCATACCTCACTGCCCTGGACCATGGAAACGTTCGAGACAGCGATTTTACGCCATTTGCTGCGGACATTGCACGCCATGGAAGCCTGGGTCGGTGGGCAGTTGCCATCACCGAGCTCGTGATCAAATGGCCAACGATCCTGGACTGGCACGCCGGGTGTGTGTCGAGTCTGGGGCTGGTCCGGGGCCTGACGCTTCGTGCCTGGGTCTTCGCCGCGCATTGGGACATCCTGATGCACTACGAACTGGCCAGCGGCCCCGATTGGGAGGAGAAACTGCCATCGTGGCTTTACGTTGCAGCTGCGCTTGGGCACGACGCCGGCGATCTGTGCGGCGATACGCGGATGGGATGTGCAGACAACGCCTACTTTGCCGTGGGGGCCACGTCTGGATATGAGGGTGTGGCCGCCTGCATGGACATTGTGTGCGACGCCCTCGAGGCGGTTGTGCTCCGAGACACGCGCGGCGCCATCGACGTCGGCGCTGTTGCCGGTGCCGCTTGTGCAACGTTTGAGCGGACCGGCGGTGATCTGTGTGCTTGCTCCAATGAGGCCTCGTTCAGCTCGTGCGAGGCCAATGCCGTGCTGGCATCCATCTGCGGAGACCGACGCATCACTGCCGACGACGCCGCGGCCCTCGTCGACATCCGGGACGGCATTAGATCGCGCTGCCAAGAGCTGCCCCGGTACCGCGGCCGAGACATGGCGCATCTCAACCACGCAGATCGTGAGAAGGTGTACGGACAGTGTTTTGCGGCCATGGCAACGGGCGGCAACGGTGCGAAGCAGGCCCACGCACGCCTGCAAGTTGCTTATTCCAGCGCTGCGCAGTCATTGTGCGGCCAGTTGCGACGAACAGCGGCGAATCTTCGACAGCTGATTGGCGCCGATGCGTTGAATCTGAGCAACGACTGTATGTGTGGGGGAGAGTGCAGCATGTGGTGAAGTTGAAGTTTTATGTAGGTATGTTGTTTGGGGAAGCTCCAAGGTTCCATTGTCAGATGCAAGTTGTTTATCTCAGGGCCTGCAGGCGGGAGCTTGCACGTTTACAGCTAGGGCAGGCGGCTGATCGACGCCACCAAGGCGTACTGAGGATAGTGTCACGATTAACGATTTCCTTGTATAAATGAGTGCCTGTACATAGCATACACGCAGTGTTGGTTTCAATTCTTGTCAAAAAAATTCATCTCTTGTAGTTCTTGCTGTGAAAATGAAGACAGCTATCTTGATAGTAATTGTTTTTGGTGCCAATGTCTAAGGTTGTCTGCACAAAAGATGCGGGCGGATCAGGTGGTACAGCGAATGGTTAAATCTCCAACATGACACTCCAAATGTTACATGTACTCCGTACTACTGGTTGCATTCTCGGTTCCGAAGACTGCACCTCTGAAGCTTGCTGATACAAGCTCTGAATGCGTATCCAACATGAATAATTTCTATTTCTTTTGTAGATTATATATGTCTATGAGCAGTTCTGTAAATAAAATGCACTAGTCAGAAATATTCCGATCTCTCACGGCTGAGAAGCCGTCCCTCATTGCCGAAGAATATCAAATCATGGTGAGTTGATCGTCTAAGTAACTCAGGTCAACGGCAGAAGGCGCAATACCAGCGTTGGCAGCATTTTTGTCGATGAAAGCTGCCAACCACTTTGGGTTTTCGTCCGCTGTTGAATTGTCAATAACACATCTTCCACACGGGAGCTTATTCAGNNNAAACTCACCTAACCAATGTCCGGCCTTTGGCACATATACCGTCTTGACAGAAACAGCTGTCGGTCCCCATAGGCTCTGGTTAATTTCATCAGACACCCCACTGGCTTCTCCCCAAAGCACATTCACAGGAACCTGAATAGGAGTTTCTCTGAGTGGCTTGAAATACTCCATCTCGCGCCAGATATTTCCGTTGAGGAACTCGGTCATGGCGCGCAAGTATCCTGGCTTTCCCAAGGATGCAGCGTAACGCTCAACGTGATCGGGAGAGATAAGGGCGCCGGCCGCATAGGCGCTGTGCCAGAAGTACCAATTAAGGAATTCCTTCTCGCGTCCACGGATGAGGAATTCGGCTGCTTCGGGGACAGTAAAGAGAGCCAGGTGCCAGTGTCCGTATAGGTTCCTCGAAGGATCTGGGTTTTGGAAAACTTCGTGTCCGTATGCTGGGAGGGCGTATTCTCCCACGCTCAGGGATGCCACGCGATCTGCGTACTTCCATGCGAGCACAGATCCCACAGAAGCACCTTTGTCGTAACCGAATACAGCGACTTTCTCGATGCGCAAGAAATCCAACAGTGCGATAATGGCTTCTGCGGCCGATGCCGAAGTATAGTTGCCCGATTCACTCAGAGTTGACTGGCCCATGCCGGGCAGGTCGGGGGCGATGACTGTATATTTGGACGAGAGCAACGGGCCTACTTTGTGCCACATGAGCTCACCATANNNGTTTAGTCGATTGTTTAAATTAATAGGAAGCAAGTGTGAATGGGAAAAAAAGTATGTTGGACGTACGGAATGTTGTGGACATCCATGTAAGAGCAGAACGGCCGGGCCTGTGCCATCATAGCGGGCGAAAAGGCTTGTGTCCGCCGTCTTGACTCGAATTGAACGCCATTCGTCAAAAGGCAGAGATACGTTTTGCGCAGACATTGTGAGAATTGGAAACTGTTTATCTTGCATAGAATAGATGTTACTTTTGGAATAAAGATGTATCCCCTAAAGAAGGGTTTTCGCATCTTATATACATGTTTTTCTGCGATGATTCAATTGACAATATTTGCTATACATATGGCAGTAGACCGGAATACTGGGCGCTACAGCTGAATTCAATGGTGGCGTGGAACTTTGGCTAGCCTGGGATGGAATGATGTTGCGCGCTTCGGATCCGAGATTCAACTCTCGTTTTTTCCCGCTCCATTATTCGTAGAGTGCTGCTTAGCAATCCAATTACCCAAGCATCTACACAGCTTCCACCATGGTCCCAGGCAGACTCGGAACCGAGTCTGCACGCAGGCGACAGTTCTCCAGCTGCGACTACTGTCGTAAATCGCGTATTGCATGCGATGCATCTCAATTACAAAGGAACCAGGAAACGACTCCCGGTAGTCCCGACGCGGGTTCGTCGTCATCGCGCGTTCAGTGTACAAACTGCTCAAAGCGCTCTCTGACGTGCACCTACGAGGTAAGTCTAAACAATCCTTGGTTGCTAATCACCGAGTTGCCATTC
>JARWZN010000002.1:4357795-4370593 GCA_030015385.1 Trichoderma sp. BMH-0061
GAGCTCCCAAGCNNNCATGCAGTAGACCTTCTTCAATTGCACTACTATATGGGCCTATTACTTCTGTGTAGCCTAGCTGTAACTACGGAACGGACAGATATCGTTCCAATGTTTGATGCCGTTCGTCGCGAATCTGTTCACACCATTTTCAGTACGATTAGCTTTGGCCTCAGCTGCCAGGTGGCTCTTAGCCAAGATGAAAGCCAACGCAGCCGGAAACGCTTCTCACTGATCAACTTGGATCCTTATCCACACCATATTCTCGCGTCACTGCAGCTAGCTACTTATGTTTTGCTCGATTATCTGAAGCGAGATGAGATAACACAAGACGCGTTCGATAACTTTTGTCAAATCGTCTTTGATGCGCTCGATGAAATTCCCCAGTGCATACAGTCAGTACAGAGAGTAAAGAAGCTCTTGTATGAGACACTGAGTGCCGGTGGTCATCATCTTGATACAGGCTCGGACGCACTACGTGAGCCGGCTACGAGTGTTTTGAGCACCTCGGAAGGACAACAACATCAGCAAGTAACCCGCAGTGATCGTCAAACGAATAACGAAACTATGACTTCTGAGGAGCCAAGTGATGATATCATGGCTTCAAATCAAGTGGCTTCTACTTTTACCAATATCGACGAAGCAGGACTTGGTTGTTTAGTAGAGACACTATTCGCTGGACCTGCAGTAGTGCTTAGTACGAGATCATAGATATGAGAACTGTGGAGTGAAATAGAAAAGAGGTTGTTTAATTAACCTGCGGGTACATTTTGGGGCTCTGGGGGTTTGGTATCCATGTTTCGCCATGCAGATAAGGTAGTGAGCCAGATTAACCGTAACAGTCTTCTACCCGTAGCATCGCCCTTGAAACCCCAAAATAATGATGAGCTCAGGGTCAACTCTCCAATCACAATTGGGTCCCAGGCACGGCCTTGTCGGTCATGAGGCTCGGGTTAGCTCTAGATCTTTCTTTCTTGAATGATACTAGGATATACTTATCAACTCGTGTAAGAGTTAGTTCGATTCTGAGAGTGGGGATGATCTTTCTTCACAGGACTTTTGTTATGACTAGTGCCAAGGTTGCCGAGATTCTCGCTGGCGTGTTTTTTATTCACCTGTGGCACGAATCGCCAAAAGACGCATTTCCGTTTTTTTTTCTCAATAAGACTTGTAATAGATGTGATATCATCTAATAGGAATCTGAGAGGCTATCTAAGCCGGACTTCCGGTACTGATAGCGATGTCATATTTACCACATAAAGAACTTTTGACTCCGCAATAAGTAGGAGTTCCGCTGTAAGATAGGAGCTCCGTAGTAAATATTATTGTGATATTAGGCATCCGGGACCGGGAACTGGTGATTCAATACTTCCGATCAGTTGCGTCCCAATTAAGCATTTCATTCGATAGATGGCTGTTAGCGCTACGCATGTGATATTTTAGTAAAATGACCCGAGATGAAAAGGAATAAAACTCCACGAAGTCTGCAAGAACTCTTAGAATAAGAGTGACCAAGTGCCTCATCAAACCGGCTTTTGCTATTGGCTCGAAATTTCTTCCTGTTTAAGTTAACAGTGTTTTTGACTACAACTATAGAATGAAACTAACAACATATCTGACTCGTAACACGATAGCATGGTCTCCGACTACTCTTTTAACGCTTACGCGTACTTTTGTTTCTCACGAATCCTATTCCTATGCGCTAAGAAACTACATGGAATTTAAGAATGGCCATCAAATAGCATCACGTCACTGGCGCAAAAACCAGCAAATGATTGATGTTCATCTCAATGGCTTACCCCGCAGTGCGTGCCGCTCCGCCCGTCTGAAGGATCATCGCGGTCTCATCTAGATAAGAGATTGAATCCCTCATAAGCAAGAGATATTTTATCGGGGATGTACTTTATTCTTTCTGAGAGTTCTCCATGATCCAGGAACGCAAAGAGATCTTAAACTAGATCGTATTTCATATTGGCTTTCCTCAGCAACTCAGACAGTAACCAATCATGTCTGGTCAATATAGCCACAATGGGTATGAATGCAATTTTCTCAGCAGGAAGCAAAACTTGTGATCATGAAATGAGTTCTCATATTTTGATTAGGTATCTACAGCCAGGTAATGGAGCTGGAGGTTTCTATGGCCAATATGACGACACCAGACGTGGGTCGTCATCCCAGTTGAGTTCTCATTCGCAGAGTAGCACCGGAGGTCGACAGCGCAAAGGACTTGTCAGTGGCCTCGTGAGGGGTGTGGCTGCCGGCATTGGTCTTGCCTCTGAAAGTTACCACAATCATCAAGANGAAGAAAAAGCAAAAGCATCAGCGGCTGCTGCTACCGGGGAAAGTTCAACAGCAGGGGAAAGCTCTAGGGCAATTCACAACGAAGCGCATGCGGAAGATTCGTCAAGGGGATTCCCAGATGAGAAACATCACAGCTCGCACGAACATGATGACGATGACTCTTCTGATAGTGAAGAGAATTCCGGTCCAATTCATGTTGATCAAAAGACGTCACGAGATTTAGAAGAGGCACAATGGGAACTTGATGCTGCGCAGCAACAACTGGAGCCACCACCTGATTATGATACTGTCATGGGGCAAGACCTTGACGTTCAGGCCATGGCAGAGGGGTTCGTTCGAAGCCATGCGTTGCCGTCAAGCCAACAGGTTCAGCAACACGGATTACCTATGCCGGTTATCCTCCCACAACGGCGCCCAGGAGAGCGGGCACGCGGCTTTATCCACGCGTACGCTCCGCTGCTTCAAAACGTGGGAATTGACCAGGCAACTTTTATCGACTTTATCAAGCAGCTAAATATGGCAACAGCACCAAACCCATGGATCAATGCTATCAACGTGGCAGCTATTGCTGTGCAGGGTGTTCCTGAGCCCATCACCATTGCCGTTTCAATTGCTGCCCAGGTCACCACTCAAGTTAGTCTTCAAGCGCACAGCCGGTCTAAAACCAATGCCTTTTTAAACAAAATGAATGCCGAATTCTTTCGACCACTTGGGCTTATAGCTCTTGTCATGACCTGGAAACCAAGCCGGGTTGGTGAGGTCGTCACGCAAGTGACATTTGATGCAGCACTGGAGCAAGCTACGCAAAACGCTTCAGGTCCTCGGCCTGGAATGGGTGGCGGGATTAGCAACAAGATGCAGGCTTCACATGGGACAACAAACTTTGAGTGGCCTGAGTCGGCGCCGCTGGTGTTTCCAACTCTGGATAAGCTGTCCGACTCTGCTGAAGGCAGGCAGGTGGTTGAAGAGGCCGAGAAGAAACAGCCAAACGGTATGAAGCGTAGCATGATATTCGCAATGGAGTATATGGATAAAAGATCGCAGGCTCAATGGGCCAATATGCATCCGGAGAGCCGTCTCGCTCAATTAAACGTGAAGCCTGAGTTCCATTCACGTTACGCGGATCCGAACCATCCAGCTAGCAGCGGCAGTCTCTTGGCTTTACTAACAGGCGGTGCTATTGGTGGCGGAGTCAGCGACCGAAAGCAGGCCAGACGGGATCGAAAGGCCGCGAGACGTGACCGTAGGTCACAGAGAAGAGAGCAGCGCGGGCCGACGATCCTAAACACTGTTGGACCAGGAGCTCTGATCCGAGGTATCAGGAAAATTATGCATGAGGTTCGTCCAACTTCCTATCTACTTCTATTACCATTTGTACTCTGGCATGCTTCCACGTTCAGCATCTCTCAAATAATAAATATCACTAACAGATTTGTGAAGGATGTCTTATACCTGATGATTACGAACCTACCGTCAGCTGAAGAAATGGCAGCAGCACAGCAATTCTTACAAGTACATCCTGTACAAGGCTGATTTACAGAAGCATATGCATATCTATTGACAACGCATTATTTAGCTTAAGGAGCTTTCAACAGTTACACCATTGAATAGCTTCGCTTCAGTCTGTGTCTTGCTCCATCAGTCATGAAAGTCATGAAATCATCAAATTAATAACTGGGGCGGAGCAAGACGGGATTTCGTTTCGTATATGTAGTTAAGACTTGGAATTTATAAGATCTGTTATCTCAGTTATTACACTCAAATAATAATCTCGAAAGTTTTTCACTATAGCTTGCGTTATAGCTAGCCTAAACTTTCGCAATTTAATCTGTGAGTATGTTGCCTATGGCTTGATTCACGGTGAGATATGGGCAAAGAGATGCTTCAATGTCGAATTACAAGTAGATGATATTGTTTCCATTTACTAGTGCATATACGGAGTCTAGGACTTCTGTCTAATTATGCATTTGCGTAAACAGCTCCCACTAATTTCGCAATGTCTCCTTATTCAGTCATTCCGACGGGATCATCCCCAGGCTCCTCATACGACCTTCTCGGCTTAGAGCCTCGAGTCTTTTCGTCAAGAATGTTAGACTTATCAATTGCTTCCTTATCGTCTTGCTCTACATCAAGTTAACAAATGCAACAAACATTTAGGTGACAGCATAGTAATTGCGCAGAGAGAAGACAAAGGGTACCTACCCAGCTGCTGATCGGTGTTTGCTGAAGATGCCTGGATCGGATCCTCAAGTGCAGCATTATCGCTTTGCACGGGAATTGACTCGTTCCCGCCCGTTACATACGAGTCATCTTGGACTTGTCCCTCTGGGACGTTGTCCATTTGTTCCGATGCGTATTCAGACATAGCGTGTATCAATGCCTTCTAGGATGATTTTAAGATTTCAATATCAATTGAGTCAAGATCGCCTTTATTTTACAGCTTCTAGTTGAAACAGGTAGCAGTATTTATAGTTGTAGATTAATGTAGGTCGAGCTGTCCTGACATCACTTGATGCAGATTCACATGTGAGCGTATAACTACCTCTGACGCGGAGAACGGGATCCTTCCGAGTTCGCGCCATTGTGGCTTTTGACTATGGAAGGTGTAAAAGTAAATTCTATCGAGTTCTTTTGATCTGGATGCGAATCAATGTGTAATGGACAAAGTAGGATCAATCGGTGTCTACGGATGCGCTACCCGAGGATCCATGACGCCTTGAGCGTGGCTTCCGCTATGCCCGGACACTTTTATATGTCGGAATTGTGAGCTTTTCCATATCCAAGTTGGTTCCACTAATCCTTTTGGATGTGATTTCGTTGTTAACAGAAAACGGCTCTCATTGATATGCAAAAGAGAAATTCGGTAAACCAGTGTCAATATTAATATTGTATGACCGCTTGGAAAGAAATACATGACGGTACTGTATAACAGCTGAGATGTATGCTGAACAATCTGAGCGTCATACTACAACTATGACGACTTCGAAAGGGTATTGAAAGTAAAATAGGAAAAGCAGTGATACGGAATCGTGAGTGACCGACCGTTCGACATCTGTTTACTCTTTCAATAACACGTAGATGTACAGGTTTTATCGCTTCCCTCTAGACAGATAAAGCCTTAGCAATGAATATGTTGGCATATCAATGTTCTACGATCCTGGGGGAAAACAAAGAGTTGTTCATGGTTACGATGGCCTCACTATTGGTGGACTCAACCACCAAAATACTCACTGATCAATACAATGCGAGCAAAATCATATGAAAGGATATTACTTTACGTGGGAACTAAAGCCTCCTAAAAACCTCAAGTTGGTTGACAATCTGTTTATCTAGCGCCATTCCCCTCATCAAAAGGCATTCTCATGCACTCTTCTTTCCACCCATCATTGATTGGACTGTACCTCCCACGCTGCCCTCTGCTGTGAAATGCTCGCCAATCATTCCTTCCTTGGCGAAAGGCCCTCCTACTTTTTGCCCCATCCCTCCAATAGCACCCTCTTCTGCAATGCACGAGAAGCGAATAAGTATCACACTTCGTACCAATAGAGAGAGGAATTCTGTGTGATAACATGTGCCAACATACCTGTAAAATGTTGACCAATAGCACCTTCCTTGTCAAACATCTTGGGCTTCGTTTCATTAGCAGCCGTTTTAGGTGCGGTGTCTGAAACTAGACTTGGTTTTTGTTGAGACTGAGATGACATTGTTCTTGGATTTCTTTCCGATGCCGCGCAAGTTGGTTTCAATTAGAAAGAAAATGTTGTTAAAAAGTTTTGAGAGTTACTTAACTACTGGCTGCATTCGAAACCATTTTAAGTATACAAAAGCCAAATCTTATATAGAACATTAATTTGCTGTTATATTAATGTGGTAGGAGGGATGTGCTTGATGGCGCACAGCCATGATTCATAAATGACGCACGAGTCCGGCTCAACTTGAAGAGTCATTCTCAATGACGACTATCATTTACTTTCTTTATAAACTTAACCTGGCAATTGTGATGGGGTTGATGACGCTCAATGACACCTGTATTGATCATATCATTAAAAGTATGGGAATTATTGCCAGTCAATGATATTTCTCGATCACATGGTGCTAAGCCAGTGGCAATTAACTTGTTGCAAATAGCCTCATATTCTTCGGTATATGGACGAATACGACGTAGTTCATTACCTTCGTAGCTTAAGTCTATTCTTTTTGCCTTTCCTCGTAATAAACTAAGAACGATCGATATTCTTCTAAGGCCATTCCGTAAAGTGACATCAGGGGATTTATGACTCCTGCCTTCCTGTTAGCCAAAGCAGTTTACTAGGTGCTCATTATGGCCACAGTGTGACCAATACCAGCCAGGACTTGTCAATTCGAGATATCTAACCGACAGATCTATGTATGGTTCGATTAACTTTGCCATGCCGTTGTTATAGTTTCTACCTTATATCTATATCCAAGTACAAGTTCCGTTAAAAGTAATCGGGTAAAGGATATACTAGCTAGTCTATTACTGAGGTATTTGGACAACGAAGCGACCGACAATATCACCGCGCTTCACTCGCTCGAATAGCTCTTCGGTTTTCGCAAACTCGAAGACTTCAACTTTTGGGACCACTTCTTTCTTGCTAGCTGAGATGAGCAAGTCTTTGAGCTGTTTTTCAGACCCAACATTACAGGCTTTTATAACCAAACCTGTAAACTCGCATCAGCATAACCCTTCTCATCTATCACGCCCTTCTCTCTATTAGTTTCGCTTACCTCTGTATTCGAGCTCGGTAGGAGAAATCGGAAGACGATAATCCATTCTGGTAATACCAGCACAGACCATCGTTCCTGTAAATTTTAGATACTTCAGGGCTTGATCAAAGGCTTCAGTTGCTGCTGGGACAACTATAGCCACGTCGGCACCTTTACCATTTGTCAGTTCCATCACCCTTTTGATAACATCCTCTGTCTTGAAGTCGATAAAGGTGTCTGCTCCAAGTTCGAGACTGAGTTTTTGCTTAGTCGATCCGGTGTCGATTGCGATGATGTTTAAACGCTTGTGGCTCTTCATGTTAGAGGCAAGTTGAAGTCCCAAGTGCCCCAGACCGCCTCCTGATCCAGAGATCACTAAAGTGTCACCATCCGCAAGAGCATCATCAGATAAGGACAAGGCCCCGACCATGGTAATACCACCGCAAAGAAACGGGGCGGCGTGGAACGATGATAGTTCATCTGGAATCGGCATCAAGTAATCCGCATTTGCGACAACATACTGTTGCATAGTTCCTGGTCTATCAGTGCCGGTATTGAGTTGGTTTATACACCAATTATCGAGGCCTGCTTTGCAGTTGTAACAGTGGCCGCACACACTGTAAATCCACCCAAGGCCAACTCTCTGACCTAGAAGAGTATCCGCAGCGTCGGGACCAAGCTGTACAACTTGGCCGATTCCTTCATGGCAGGGAACTTCGTCGTAGTGGGGGTTGTTTCCCGTGTATATGTAAATATCTGAGTAGCTGAGGTTCACCAAAAGGCAATATCAAGTCAGCCATCTATATTCAGTATAGTATGAAAGAGAAGACTGCTCATGACTCGGTACTTCATTCGCTTCCATAACACACACTTACCAAATTCCTGAGCATTCCATCTTCAATAAGACTTCATTTTTCCCAGGCTTCGGAACCGGATAGTCATGGCGGATTTCTATCCTTGCATTTGAACCAGGATTCTTGATTAGAGCTGCTGTTTGGACGCTAGGAATTTGCGCTGTCATTTTGAAAGTGTCTCTGCGATATTGAATTGTTAACTTGGGTGATGAACTAGAGTAACGATTCTGAAGTAGAGTAATACGACTGTTCATTTAAAGTGCACCTTTATTATGGATTATTGTAGACAACATCTATTAATAATGAGCTGTCAATATTTGCTCGGTGCACTGCGCATAAGCGACATGTTTCTAATCAATTCGGAAGCGAGAATTGGGGTTGGTGGGCTGGATGAGGAAAATCCACCGGATCCGAACGACGAAAGACAGTGGAAGAGGGGTTGAATACTATGAGAATTTCGGATCCGAGAGCAACCGCACCATGTGCAGGGCTGGTGCTTACGACGGGCAACTTTGCATTATGCTTACCTTAAGCTAATAAGCCCCTACGCCCAGTTTTAGTGAGGCCATTTCTTCAGCTGCGGTTTACAAATGCAGAAATCAGATAATGGAACGTTTGCTAGCTTCCCGTAACTTGGTTGTTAATTCGCTCTTTACGTGGACTAATCGCAGACGTATTCTTATGATGACATGTATCGGAAAATTTTGGACTATGGACTAAAGATTTCTCACTTATTACCATTTCTCTTGGAAGAGGTGATCAGATCCTCATAGGCAGACTGAAAAATATGACAAAATATAATCTCCCAAACATAAACAAGTAGGATTCCTAAAGCCCACCGAAGGAGTCCAAATGAATAGCTCTTAGCATATAGAAAGTGATAAATGAGGGTATACGCAATGAATGAATCAGTCACAACCATAGTAGTTGGCTAACAACTATTCGCCTGAGATCAATTTGAAGCAAGGAGTAGATCTCAGGACGTAGGTTCATGTGACGCTAGTCGCGGAAATAGACCGTGAATTAGTCACTGCCATAGTAGGTGGCTGAAATATGTCTATAGCATTGGGTAGTAATGGTTCCATTACTGTGGAGTTTCAAGCGATGGTAGGGATAGTTGCCCATGAGTTGTGAGGATGCCAACTTGCTTGATAAGCTAGTTTACGGGCTGTTTGCGTTTCTGGGAACGCCGAATGGCTTCATATGACAAACCTTCACTGGCTGTAATTAAAAATCAAGCAGATTAAATAGCTCACTGAAGCACTGCTTTATAGTAGACCTCCGTAAAGGATATAAATAGCCAAATACCCCAATCTACATGCGTACTTATCCATATCGTACACATCATTCTTTCTTCTAATCGAATCACAAAAATTTCGGACATCTCTACTTCAGTGTGATACACGACACAATACTTTCGCCCAAAAGAGAAACAAAAATGGCTTTAAGAGTTGCGGTGGTTGGTGCTACTGGAGATTTGGGAGTTCCCATTGTAAATGCTCTCTTAGCAGCAGGCTACCGTGTGACGGCCCTTACACGGGAG
Organism: Trichoderma sp. BMH-0061; assembly: GCA_030015385.1. Classification (NCBI taxonomy): domain Eukaryota; kingdom Fungi; phylum Ascomycota; class Sordariomycetes; order Hypocreales; family Hypocreaceae; genus Trichoderma; species Trichoderma sp. BMH-0061. The sequence continues at coordinate 4,367,219 of JARWZN010000002.1, forward strand.
GGCAGTAATAACGCCTCAAAACTCCCAGCCAATTCCAATTTATCCATCACTGAAGTCGACTACTCCTCAGTGCCATCTCTGACAACTGCTCTCAGAGACCATACAGTCGTCGTCTCTACTCTTACTTCTACATTCGTCGACGACCAAAATCCTCTTATCGATGGTGCCATTGCTGCTGGGGTTACAAGATTCATTCCTTCAGAATTTGGCAGCGATGTCACTCATCCTAAACGCAACGCACTACCTTCGTTTGAAGGCAAGGTCAAGACTCACGAGTATCTCAAGCTCGCTGCAGCCAAGAATCCGGGCTTCACTTACACGGTGATATGCACCGGGGCCTTCTTGGACTGGGGTCTTCATGGCTTCCTGATAAATGTTCCTGAACATACTGCCACTATTTACAATGGCGGCAACATCCCATGCTCGGCTACCAATCTCGATACGATCGGCAGAGCTATCGTCGGAGTTATTCAGCACCTTCCTGAGACAGCCAACCGTCCAGTTTACATTCAGGATACGGTCTTTACTCAAAACCAATTGATTCAGTATGCTCAAGAGAAGGACGGTATTCCATGGAAGCTCACGCATAAATCTACCGAGCAAATGTATGCCGATTCAATGGCGGAAGTGGCAAAGGGAAACAACGATTGGTTGGTCCTGCAGGATTTTGTTTTTAGCGCTTGTTTTGGAGAGGGATATGGGAGTGATTTCTCCCATCTGTTAGATAATGAGCTTCTAGGAGTAAAGGGTTTGACAGACGCTGAGGTTAGGGCACTTGTTGAGAGCCTGTTGTAACACATGCCAGTCAAGATCAGTATGTTATTGGAGGGAAAATGGGTTGCGAAAGACTCCGGGTAGTGAAAATACTCATGTTCATCTTAACGGGACGTGTGCGCGGATATTTAGAAGCTTTTAAATCTTAATCGTACTAATATTTGGCCAACATTCCGTCCGCTGTGTGGGCAAATCTTGTCGCGGTATTGTTTTGTTGTCTCTAGAAGGAAAGATCATCTTTTAGGGCTAGTCTCTTCGAACATATCGGAAATTACAACCGTATGCTTTTCAACATCAAATTACCATGCTGTTTAATCAATTTCCATAAATTATTTGCAAATATAATGAACTTTACGCTATGTATTTAAGCTTCAGGGCGCGTAAATCTCATAAAAAAGTTCGTGACAAGAGTTGTAGCAGAGATGTGGGTTGGCAAGTCGCCAGCAGCTATTTGGGAGAAGTTGATATCAGGCGAAGCCCAGTCATGCTTAAATACCAGACATGTTAGNNNATGGGACTTATACAAACTACTTGGATAATATGATTGGATCATACTCTGGTCATCGGTCTTGTAATGTTCAATAACAGCCTCTTGGCCATCGCAAGTCCAGCTGAGGTGATGTACATCGTCGTCGAACAAATCTTCTTGCTGGTATTGCTCATCACATTGGTTCCTCTCTGCCCACCGGCTAAGCCTAGTTTCCCAAGCGTTAACAACCGACTCAGCCAAAATTATGAGATTAAACGTGATATCNNNCCAGTTCGGAATGGAAGGCTCGATGCCACCCTCTCCCTCACCACCATCATATTTCACATCAGTGTCTGCGCCCCCATGAATCTCGAGGATTGGCATAGGCACGCGAGCCGGCTGACAATCCTGATAGTTTGCGTCGTTATTGGTATAGAAGGAGCCAGACCCAGGCGCAAAAGCAGCAAACTCGCCGCCGACAGTGGCGTTGCAGGCAATAGTGTCAACGAAGCCTCCGCCAATGGACAAGCCAGTAGCATAGATTCGAGCACTGTCAATACAATAGTTCTGCCTTAAGTCGACCAGCAGGTCCCAAACGAATTGCAGGTCTTGTTCGACTGTCGCTTCGGAATAGTTGGCTCCAGCCCATGCACCGCCTAGCCCATCTGGATACACCATAATCTTGTCGCTCGTAAACTGCGAAGAATCGAAACCGGTGTCTGCCTCGAAGAAGAGGCCAATGCTACTGGAGCCATGAAAGCCTAAGATAGTTGGGTATTGAGTATTCGCATCGTAGCTCGAGGGTACATGTATCAAATAGCTACGGTCCACGCCGCCCGATTGAACATCGCGGGGCAAAGGGATGCCGTTGAACGAGTGAGTCTTGCCACAACCAGTCGTATCACCGCCAGTGTACGGCGTAGCAGCCGATACACAGGCAGCGAATAGCGCGAGGATACTAAGTCTTGTAGCCTTCACCATTGTGGATGTGTGGATTTTTAACTCGATCGCGGCGATGGGCCAGCCGCTCTACTTCATATATAAACGCACCCATTACTCTCGCCTCTATCTACCTAACCTTTGAGGTAATTTTCGGTTCCATCAATACCGGAGAACATTCACGTGTCAGGCACAGAGTTCCAACGGCTATACGAACTACACCGAACTAGGTGGATAGAACCCTCATCCAAAGCACCGATTAGGAAGGTATTGAGTTTCACGAGGCCATCACCGTTACCACGCGCGTTAATCATGCTTTGTAATTAAGACATGGCTGAAACATCTTTTCGCGTATCACCTGCGGCGAATCACGATGTACTAAACTTTCCAGACTACCACCTAACACAATGTTCAACTGATCCAACAATGTGCTTTTTTAATAGTATTTAATGTGTCGAAGTTTATATAATCTTGGGCGGAGTCTTGGCTTTTCCCGTCCAAAGGTCGGCTCTTTTTGCCGCCACTTGTTTCGTCTAAATCGAATCACTCGGCGCAATCAGTAGCCTTTTGATTGGCTCAATCACGTAGATATCACAAACATCTTTTACCCTTTTTCTACTTTTTCTAAAGCATGTGGCGTTAAGGTCAATACACGCGCTCCCTGGCCTATGATGTGCAGGATCAGCATATCCTAGAACGTATGACTGGCCGGCTATACATCATCGTGCGGAAGTCATTTAAGTCGTATTTATAGTAGGGTAACATGCGTATACAGAAGATTCAAGCGTCATATTATTTGAGGAGCTAAATTGCTAAGACAATATCGGTAACTACTGGTTGAGTCAGGTAGGAACCCGTGGCGCCTATGCTTTGGTAAATGCGCAGGTCATCTTTTACCTCCACTTGTTATCCCAGCCAGCCTGCTCAATGACAAAGGCAATGGCAAGCTCAGAGAATCGGGCCATGTGCTGAGACAAAATTAGCAAATTTATTCGTGAAAGCGGACGAGGGACACCAACTTCAAGGGAGAAAACCCCAGCATCGTCATCAACGTGCATTGTGTCCTTTTCCGTATGAATATAAGGGTCATAGTCGCCGACAGAAGGGTTGCCCTCCGACGCAAAAGCAGCAGGATACCCGAGCTGTGTATACGACATGTAGTCCGAACCAGCGCCGCTGACTCGNNNGCCACC
>JARWZN010000002.1:4370599-4512175 GCA_030015385.1 Trichoderma sp. BMH-0061
TACAAAAGGCGCACAACACCAGGAAGTAACAGAGTTNNNAACNNNCCTAGGCAGCGTAAAGACATTGGCAGGGATGGAAATATACTCCTTAGCCAAGTCGGCGGCCCAGCTTGTTAGCGGGGCGTCTGCTTCAGTCTCGATGAATCCGATGGATTCGGTCGCGTTTTTCGCAATAAATGCAGTCATGTCCTTTGGCGTGTTAATAAAACTGTAATCACTGACGATAGTGTGTTCCAAAATACTTACAAACTCCATCATGGCACCAATACGAGCCCCGGACTCTTTCTTGTATCTCGCAACGGCCTGGCTACCCAAGAGTCCGCCCTCCTCGGCAGCATACCAGTGGAATTCAACAGGTCCATTAATCGGAATGAATCCGCTCTCTGCCAGAACGCGGAAAGCCTCGAGGATGCTCACCGTGCCAGAGCAGTCGTCGTCGGCGCCTGGAGAGGGAGTNAGCGGGAACAGATAGTTCATAGAGTCCTGGTGCGCGCCGAGAATGGTCAGTGGCAGTGAGAAGTTTCGCACTTTGGGCTCAAAGCGAGCAATGATAGATGATTGAGGGAAAGGATGAGTAAAGAACTCGAGAGAAATGTGGGTGTGGAATGGTGCGTTTTTGATGATNNNCAATATTGACATTAGTATGGGAAGCCAGAGACTGAAGTCTATGAGCAANNNTACCTCGGCGATGTGGTTATAAAGCCATTGAGAACTCTCCTCGCCAGTGACACTACCAAAATATCGCGTATAATAGCCCGTCATATGCTCAAGAACATCGTGCATCTTCTCAGTGGATACCCGAGGCAGCAATGACTTGACAAGGCGCTGATGCGAAAGTTTGGGCAAGTTGCATGGTAAAATTAGCAACATTGAATAGCCATCAAANNNATAGGCAGCGCATCGATCCGACTTACGGGCTTCACCGGCGAGCGCATGAACTTGCTCTTTGTAAAAGTCTTCGTGGTCGGTAATATCGGTAAACTTCTTGCCCTTGCGCTTCAAGCGCATTTTATCACCCTCCGTCATCCATTGAGCGCTTGGCTCTCCAAACACGTGAAGGAGGCGTGGTTGAGCTAGCTGTTCAGCAGCCTCGGGATGAAGCGAAACGAACGCGTCAACGGGATCCGAATGCTTCTCCAAGGCAGCGAGAATGGCTGGATCAACTTGGTGATGCTTGGTTGGAGCGGTGAGATGGATTTGCGCGTCTTGGGACGCGAAACAAGCGGCGAAGAAGCTCGCGCTCAAGAGCAGCGAGCTCGTGCAGATTGACTTCAGCATCGCGGCAGATGAGCCTCCTCAGTAGTTGCTGAAACGTGAGAGAGACAGTTAACGAAAGTGTCAACGTAAGGACGCTTCACCGTCAAAATATTGTGAGCACTCAAAGAAGCTATGTATGAGTCTGAATCCGTGAACCTGACACCATCGCAAACCCCACTTCCCACGGCGGAGTTGATCCTACAGGCTAACTAACCCCGGGTTTTGTACCCCAAGATAAGAACCGTCAAAACAGTTACAGACAGTAAAGAGGTTATACGTATTCGCCGGAGCCTAAAAAGCATGTAATGAGGAGTAGAGCAAAGGTTACAACTTCATTTGAAGATTATTTTGATGCCGTTAATGTTTTGCTTGCCCGAGCGTTCTTTCATTGCTACGATAAGCTAGATGAGGGAAAAGAGCTAGAGCCGGGGTTACAGGTCTCGGCTACAGGTAAAAATGCCAGTGTCGAAACCGCGAGTTCAAAGGTGCTACTTCAAATTGCCCCCTTTGGTCAATCTATATAGGCTCATGCATCCCAATCGTCCACGATGTATAGCTACACATATCCGCCATCACTCGTTCTGTTAGCCCTTATATCGACAGGCTCCCACGAATGCACGTATCCTTGCATCCGGCGACTGTTATCGTAACTTTCTCTTCTGTCGGATATCGTCTGCGTGATGACAGTGGATACTGGAATGACGTGTCTATCATCCCCGCGAGACCATTCATGTAGTTGCTGCTGCGAGGATGATGTTGAAACTTTTGGAAGCTTATACTGATCATGCTCTTGCTCACTATTCCTAGGAGTATCTTTTCCCTCGTTTGTGATGTATCCTTTCGACCTCGACGACGAGTGTCTTGAGCGGAGAAGTGACATCGATCGAATTGAAGAGTATAGTCTGCTCTGAGAGAATATTTTCAGCCACCAAGCGTATATACCTGGGGTACAGCTGACAATGATAGTGCCAAAAGTGTCGATATATCTATGAGACTTTAGCATAATGTTACTCCACCTGAAACCCCCAATACCATTATAGACTTACGCGGTGATGGACACATTCGCCCCGTTCCAAGTCGGATCAGTAGAACTCCTAAAGACAACAATTCTATAAGCAAGCCCAACTGAACTTGTAACAATGATACTGAATATTACGTCCCTTGTTAACATTCGACCAAATTGTTTCGCCAAAAGATAGTGGGGAGAAATTTGACACGTACGCGAAGCCGATGAGAAACACGATGATAAGGCCATGCTTCTTTTTCTTATCCATCTTCAAGTTGGCGATGATGGGAAATGGCAGGACAAAGATGGCCATATCAATCACTAAAATGCAAACTCCCACAGCTACAGTGACTGGAGCACCTGTAGCACATCTAGCCATGAGTTTGCTATCCCAAACGTCGTTTCCGTGGGGAACGCAGAGCACAGCGAAGAGCCCTGCATGAGTGATCGAGCCCATAGAGAGCAAGATGAGGAGCACGAAACAAGCATTACGAACCCATCGAAGGCTACCGAAGATTCGGAGGAAAAATGCCAGGATAGATGCCTTTGCAAGCCAATTGCCCGCAGCGCCAAAGAACTGAGATACTACATGCCTCTGTAAAGAGAGTTATTGTTAGCATAACCCATATGACTCTGATTCGATGAATGCATACCTTTAATACCCAGGGTGTAATGACGCTCACAGGTAGATCCCACGCGTGCTTTCCAAGCCCTCTTCCAAAGTCTTATGGTAGAGATTATGAAAGTAAGCGCTGTGTTCATGATATAAAGGACATGATAGAAGGGTAGACAATGTGATCAGCTTGACTTACTAGCCGTAAGTAGTCCCCAGTAGACGAGCACAGCTATCTCTGCTCCCAAGCAAAAGCCTGAGGTCAATATTAGTGAACAATGTTTGCGCAAAGTGGTTTGAGCTACGAAGTAACAACATTATTCTTACAGTCATCGAGAAATAGCCGCCCGACATTTTTGCAACTCGCATAGATACGAACAGTGACAAATATGATGCTCAGCGAAATGATGACCGCGCCGATAGATAGATTTACCGTTTCCAACGACTGGCCACCTACGAAGTTTGGTGGACTTCCATCTGGGTTTGGGGATAATGGTAGCTTCGAAAGGCCAATATTTCCTTGGGGAATAGCCATCCTTGCAGAATTCTAACGAAAAGTCAACGCTCCAATGTCGCTAAGCACAAGGATGGAGCAGCTGGATGGAGATAATGTTTCCTGATATTTCTGGAATACTGGAAACATTTCTATGAACAGCAGACATACTTGGGGTAGGCCAGAATATCCTAAAACTTGCTAAGGGCGATTTGGCTACCAACACGTTCCCATGATGCAGGAAGGAATCTTGGCGTAAGACTCTCTAAGACAGTGCGACGCTGCGCCATGCCTCATGGAGTGGGACACCGCATGTATTTCGGATGTCGATCACGCCTCTTCGTGTTTTTGTCTCACTTGAAGTTTGTACGAAGTAAGCTTGATCCAGATCCTTCTGTGTGTATGTAAGGAGAAGGGTGGCATTTGGTTTGAAGGCATTTTTCCTGACCTCGCTTTTGTCATCTTCTGTCCAAAATGGAAGAGATTTTCTCACGTGGAAAAGGGACTCAAGGAGGAGCTGAGTGTTACAGCCTTCTTTTGGATAAATTTATCTTGTTGACGTACAAAATCGGCCCTTCATGGACGAATAGGGTTGTTCATAGTCAAGATACGGAATACTGATGTGGAATTCAGACCCCATATCCCATTTAAGTGTGCCTTGATGGGAATCTTGAGACAAACACGTAAGGATCTATCGACGGAATCAGGAACATGAGTGTTCCTAATTCCCATTCGGAGGCAGAATCCAGCCTTGCTGGTCTCAGCTGGTTGCCTCTGTGCAAATTTTGATGATGTGTCGTCGTAGCGGATGTATCAACTGCTTGGGATATGGCCGGTAATGGATCTCGTTGGTTATAGATATAAAATAGACATTGGATAGCATATCTCTGTAGTAAGTCAAGAAGATACCAACATTGATCGTTGTTACTGAGTTACAGCTCGACTAAATCACGGTTTGCACTCTAAACAAGAATGGATCAAGCATTCTATACTGCCCTCAGTTGCCTCTTTCTGGGCTTATTACTTGCTCCGTCAATTTTCACCCGACATGGGGCTAGACGGGACATGGATAAGTCTCTCACTTGGCGATTCATGCAAGGTCTCCTCTCGGCTGCCAAAAAGCGCATTAATGCATGGCTATTTCTTTTCAGGGGGCCATCTATGATCCAAGAGGAATATGAGAAAGTCAGACCACTCTAACTCTACTTATCTTACAATACAACATGGGAATCTAATAAGAGTTTTAGTCTAATGGATCTCCATTTTGGATCCAAGCTCCCGAGAATCGCTATTTGGTAGTGTCATCATGGGATCATATCAAAGAGATCGATGCAGCTCCGGAAGATGTTCTGTCCCTCCAGGCCGCAGCCAAAGAGATCTTGCAGCCACGATACACAATGCAAAACTTCAATTGGTTCGATAAGAAGGGTGTAGATGGAACGCCACTCGTGAGGACACTCAGAACGCTACTCACGAACCACCTCCCTGACATCTTACCTGATGCTCGGCGGTCTATGTCTGCACTCTTCGATGGTATCCTTGAGTCACACTCGATGGTAAACAGTAAGATGCCGGAGATCNNNAGTNNNTCGTCATTGAGGTATATTGCTGACACGCTGCGAGGATCGTACACGACTCCGCTATTCCCCATGGTAATTGAGGCTATCGCACTCACAAATGCAGCTGCTTTCTTCGGAAAGGACCTAGGTGCGNNNGATNNNACAGTGNNNAAGAACTCACTATTAACTATCTATTCAACAGCTTGTAACAAAGCGTTCATGAGCGCCGCCATGAATTTCATCGAGCAGACGCTTATAACAGCAGAAGTCGTACGAGTGCTTCCCAGCGCCATCGCACCGNNNGAGAATAGATCACATATGAACATGCATTCGCTAGAGCATTTCNNNTCCNNNTTAATTAGCTTCATTGGAAACCTTCTAGCAAAAAAGCTAGGTGCTGGTAAAATTCTTTATGATTCATTAATACCCATTGCAGAGGAACGTCTGGAAGAGAAAGCGCGAAAAAGACTTGGACAAACCGTGCCTGAGCATGTGAGTTTTGCTTGTTTGGGTCATCGATACACAAACCGTTATGTTTCATTAACTAATAAACACAATCATGATTGCGTCCAATGGGTAATGGAATGCTCGCCTCGATCAAAACCATGGTCTGCAGACCGAATAGTTCATGAGTTAATGGCGCTATGGTTTGGATCAGTTCATATAACATCAACGGTAAGAGAATGCCCGATTTATGTTACGCTTATGCTATGTNNNTTAAAGCTGATTGCAAAATTGCGCCAGACTGCTTGCTTCGCACTTCATCATCTCTGTATTCACTCCGAGTATATTGAGCCCTTACGAAATGAGATTGAAAGCACCGGGTGGGAGAATTTCGACAAATCAGGAGGTAAAGCTTTCCCACTACTTGACAGCTTCATGAAGGAATCTGCCCGAATGAATCCGGTAGAGTCAGGTAAGTTCTTTNNNTACAATACCTTCCCTATGCCGCAGAAGNNNAAGGAGNNNCAATTATCAGTTAGCTCTCGTCGCATGGCTCTGAAACCATTCGAGCTATCTGACGGCTCTAGAATTGAGCCTGGAGAATGGATCTGTACAGCTCCTCGAGGCATGATGGCGGATGCACGCTATTATGCAGATCCGCAAAAGTTCCAAGGCTTTCGCTTTGTTGATCCGAATTTGCTCGACAAGAAGGTTTCTGGAATTTCTGGCGATGGTGTTCCACAAGAAACGCCATCCAAATTTACCGACATTACCGACTGGCAGCTTTGGGGTACAGGGCGTTCGGCATGGNNNGCAGCAATTNNNCTCTCAATTCGAAAGTACAAGACCAACACTGACAACNNNTGGTGTGCTAGCCCCGGTCGGTTTTACGCGACCGCTGTCATGAAGACTCTCCTTGCATTGTTCATTACCAAGTACGACATGCAGCTCGAAGATCCCAAGGCTGCCCGATACTTTGCGTGGCGCACCTTCGTTTATCCCTTCGCAAGCACCAAAGTGGTTCTCCGCCCTCGTTCTGCTGTGTAACCTTTTTTCTCTTTGTTCTTTTCTTTTCTTTTTTCCTCTTTGTTCTTTTCTTTTCTTTTTCCTCTTTGTTCTTTTCTTTTCTTTTTTTCTCTTTCTTTCTGTCTTTCTTTTTTTCAGAATACATATTGGCACGGGATTTGACGGCTAGATGGTACGAGTATTTGCAATTGTGTTCAGTGTTTTTACAGCCTAGAATAGAGTCCAATCAAATCTTATAGACGTCGCATTCGTGAAACACTGACACACTGATCACATGGGTTTTTCAGTGCCGCATACCAGAAGGCGGAGTAAGTGACACAAAATTGTTGGCTCGAGTGAAACATGTGCTTAGTGCCCAAAAGATGCGATGATCCTACATTGACGGGCCAACAACACATGCGCCGTTTGCGTGTACACTGCACATGTCAGCCCGCCCTTTGTGAGACAGTGCAGGCTTCAGTTGTTTTTTAAATTATCGACGCTTTTTCTCCAGCCACAATCCTTCTCTTCTCTCTTCCATCCACGGATTTCTACCATCTTAGTGTCGTGGGTAGGACAATATTCCCATCATCCATTCTGATCCACAATATCATACCTATACAATGTTCGAACACTTTGAGTTACGGCACATTATGCCGCTCTTGGTCGCCTCTGCCACGACATTTGGTGGTCTCTGGCCGTTCTGGTCGCCGAAAAACGCCATGCTCGAGTTTGGTTTGCCCGAGAGCATTGCCGACGCCCCTGCTGCACAGCCTGTCATGGTGCTTTGCTCAGCACGCACCACCGCTCTCGGCATGCTCATGTTTATCTTCTACCAACAGGAGAAACTTGCAGCTGTGGATACCGTCATGGCTGTTATGGGTGCCTACCTGGGCATCGTGGATGGTTACGTGTGCTGGAAGGAAGGAATGCCAGGCAAGGCTGTGTTTCGTTGTGTCTCGGGAATGGTCATCGCGGGATGGGGATTGATGGGGTTGACGGAAAGTGGCTTCTAGAGTGGCAAACGGGTATCTGTGAACTTCCGATGCCCCTGTCCAAAGTTTATCTGACACCTGGCGTAGCTTAATTACTGGATGGAATTGGGGGCTAGTTGAATACAAAAGGCGCCGTCACACGGCTAGCTCACTTGTCTCCGCGACATATTATGATAGATGGAGACTGACTCCGTGATATGAGACATGGATGAGAGATCGGCATCCATGTGGACCAGCACGTATGGCTGAGCCCGTTGGAATGTCTCTGATAATGAAGAGGAGCAGACGTTTCATTTCGTTAAACCGCCCGCCAACATACTCCATAGACCGCGTGGGAAGTCGTAAATTGTACAGACTAGATGGCTTGAGAGAATACAAGGCATAATTACCGACCTTTTGTCTATCATATATGAAGAAGGGTGCAACAGACTGTGGCCAACGCGCAAACTCGGGCGAGTCAGGAGAGCAGACGTTTCCGGAGGTTGAGCAAAAAAGCTGGCCGCACTCTGAACTGTAACTATTCACGCCACAATTATTATTACTCATAAAAAGGTCAGAATCGGATGAACTATTAGCTATTTGTCTATCTGTGCAATATTATACGGCCTCAGATCGCAGGGTGTCTTCCGCATACCGTCAAAATGGGCGCCCCAGAAACAGCTGCAATATCGTCAGATACAGATGTACAATCTCAACAAGTTCAACCACAGTCAACTGAAAAAGATAATGGGGATATTCGAGTTGGCGAGGCGGAAAAATTCCAGCACTCATGGCGACTGTGGTGTGTCTTCATTGTTCTTTGTTTACTGTCATTCATCTCTGCCATTGATGCCACCATCGTCACCACTTCGCTGCCAACAATCACACGCGACATTGGCGGCAGCCAAGAATATGTTTGGGTCGTCAACTCGTTTCTTTTCACTTCCACTGTTCCACAGCCGCTCTTTGGCCAGATCTCGGATATATTTGGCCGTCGAAATCCCATGATTGTCGCCATTGCCCTATTCGGCCTTGGTAGTGGGCTTGCCGGTGGCGCTCAAAATCCCGGGATGCTCATAGCCGCTCGAACCATACAAGGCCTTGGTTCAGGTGGATTATATGTGCTTTCAGATATAATTGTATGCGACATGGTTCCCCCTCGTCACCGTGGCCCTTACTTGAGCGCCATCCTCTCGACAGCAGCTATTGGAACGACTATTGGACCCATCATCGGTGGTGCCCTGGCCCTGAAGAATTGGAGATGGATCTTTTGGCTTAATCTACCGGCCGCTGCCATAGGATTGCTCGCCATTATCCTTATCCTCAACGTCAAGTATACGCGCAGTCCATCGTGGCGCCATGCGCTTTCCCGGGTTGACTTCCTTGGTAACATCATCTTTGTGCCATCCATGGTCAGCATATTCTTTGGTCTGATTATGGGCGGCACTCGTGGTTACCCTTGGAGTTCTTGGAAGATCATCGTACCTCTTATTCTCGGGGTCCTTGGTTGGATCACGTTCCATGTACATCAAGCCTCGCCAGTTTGTCGAGAACCAAGCATGCCGCCTCGACTGTTTAAACACCGCACATCATCCGGGGGGTTCATTATCATTTTTCTGGGAGCAATTATACTCCAGGCTATCAACTATTTCTTGCCTGTCTACTTTCAAGGAGTCAAGGGAGCCACGCCACTGATGTCGGGAGTTTATTTCCTAGCTTTTGCTCTGGCTATCATGCCTTTTGGTGGCATGGCCGGATATTTCATGTCCAAGACCGGCCTTTATATACCTCTACATTGGTTGGGCTTTGCCCTCAGCGCAATCGGTGTCGGATTGTTCTCAACTTTAGATGAATCTTCCAGTCGAGCAGCGTGGATTGGCTACCAAGTCCTTGCTTCAGGTGGTACTGGAATCATCTTTACAGCCACTCTACCTTCAACACTAGCAGCGCTCCCAGAGTCAGACGTGGCCGTTGCTACGGGCACCTATTCATTTGTGCGTTCATTCGGGCTGGTCTGGGGCGCTACTATGGCATCAATTGCCTTCAACGGCCAAATAAATACACATGCCGCTTCCATAAGTAACCAGGAAATACGCAACTTGCTTGTAGACGGAGGTGCATACGCATATGCTGCTGTACAAAATGGCGGTATAGCCGAATTGCCAGACCCTACCCGAAGCCAGGTTATCGCCGTCTATGTGAAAGCTTTGAGAGTCGTGTGGTGGATTGTTACGGCTATCTCAGGCCTAGGCTTTTTAGCCACCTTTATTGAGAAACATGTTGAGCTTCGTAAGAGTCACTCAACAGAATATGGGCTCTCAGAGGAGGATAGAGCAAGGGATGGGCGTCAGACTTTAGTTCCAGACGCAAGGGAAAGAGTATGACCACGGATTAAAAACGAGGACACCGGAAGACGGCGGAGAATAGAATTTATATAATAGCATAATGAAGAGATGCGTCCTGCTCAATGCTCCCAATTTGGGTAACCAGCGCGATGCCTCAGCTAAACTCCTAAATGAACTGCTGCCGAATCAGTAGAAACGGCGGTTGGTTGCTGGTGGTTTACGAACCTGGTGCTAGCGTTCCTCGCTGCTTGAAAGGTTAAATGCACGCTCTCTTTTCATTAGAACGGCATTTGATGGTATTAGGCGCCTTTGGGCACCATTGGCTCTAGGATTACGCCCGGGGTTGTAGAGTCCCAATTGAGTATTACATCCGATCGTATGTGATTTGATGACAGCTGAATCTTATGTAGAATGGCAACGCTTGGAGAGAAAAAGAGAAGTAGTCTCCAGCGGCTTGCTTACAGGGTGATCTATCTTCAAATTCTACCCGCAGGCTTTCGTCATCTGTCATTAATAGCCTTGCAGCAGTAAATACAGGGTCTATATTTGATAGGCTTTCAAAGATTCCATGTGATATTACTATATTTTCATTGGGCGATTTCCGTATGCATGTACGCCCATTATGGAGACCCAGACTCTCGTCCTCGGTCATCGATGCGGCTCGATTCGACAAACGCGGAAGCTTGACGTTCTAGGATGTCCAGCGCACCACCGATATGATGCATTTAATCGTGTCATTTCAAAACGATTGGATGAACATTTATAGGCTCATGCACACTGTTGCAATACGTCATTCATCTCTGAGCCCGATATGGGGCGGTCGTTGACATCTCATGAGACACATTGCGGCTGACGGACGGGAGATTATTTTCTTGGTCCACGTATTCATCTCGAGCCCCTCTGGATGATGGGAAACCAGAATGTCGTTCAAAAATTGGGCTTCGGGCATAACGTTCGCATGAGACGTTGTGCAACGGCTAGAGACTTGCACTGCGGCTCGCGGGTGATGTAACTTCAACCCACATTCTCGGGATCAACAACACTGCTGTCAACCCCATCTATTTCCTGCAGTCTACAGCTCAGTCCACGTTGTACCTAATATTAGCTTGAAATCGGAATCGAGTTGGAGACTCAAAGACATGCTGAGCGTAGAAAATTGGTCCACATAGCCTGTTCATCCATAATATTTATAGAGGCATAGGTTTCTACTCGAGTCTCAATACACCGTAAGGGCACATTTTTTATTCCGCCAAGCCAGCCACGATGAGCCAATTACAATATACCCATGAAGATTACACCATTGGTTGGGTCTGCGCATTACCGAATGAGCAAGCAGCTGCATTGTTCATGCTAGACGAGAGGCATGAAGACCTCGTCAACCCATTAAACGATCAGAATGCATACACTCTCGGAAGCATCGGGAAGCACAAAGTTGTTATCGCTGGCCTACCCAAGGGAAGATACGGCAATAACAGCTCAGCAACAGTCGCAACCCGAATGATATCTACTTTCCCAAACATTAGAGTCGGCCTAATGGTTGGAATTGGTGGAGGTATTCCCGAGAAGACTCGGCTCGGCGATGTGGTCATTAGCTGCCCAAGTGGCACGGAGCCGGGTGTCGTCCAGTGGGATATGGGTAAAGCAGAACACGGTGGTCAATTCAAGAGAACTGGGTCACTGGCTCCTCCGCCAACTGCTTTACTCACAGCTCTGGGAAAGTTTGAGGCCGATCAAATCACATCGAGGGCGAAGATGCTCAGCTACCTGAATGGTTTGAAAAGTATGCCCACTGTCCCAAGAAGCTTTTTGAAGTCGGATTCTCTCAAAGATGTCTTGTTCGACTCCGCATATGCCCATGTGGAAGGAGAAGACTGCAGTCGATGCGATGAGAAGATGTTGGTCCAGAGAAAGACAAGAGAAGATGACATGGTGATCCATTGTGGTCTCATTGCATCAGGCAACCAAGTGATTAAGGATGCAGTTCTTCGAGATAAACTGCATCAGATGTTTGACAAGAATGTCTTGTGCGTTGAGATGGAAGCTGCGGGCTTGATGAATGACTTTCCTTGCATTGTTATTCGAGGGATCTGTGACTACGCCGACTCCCACAAGGATGATAAGTGGCAAGATCATGCCGCAGCCGTTGCAGCAGCATGTGCAAAGGCATTCCTAGCGGTAGTACCAGCGAGTGAGGTGGATAAACTTCAGCGAGTCCAAGGTATGTTATATTGAGGGAGATCTTCGGTTGGATTGCACATGTAACTCATCTCTTCTGCTAGTGTCAATCACCCCGAGTGTTCTTCAAGGCGCAAGGTCTTTGGTCGCAGGATGGTGGGGAGACAAGCAAAATACCCTTTCTATACCAGGTATGCCAATACCCTACTGGGCCCAACCCTTGCTCCAATTAACGATGTCATAGCTGCAAGTTCGCCTACTAGTGAGCTTGAAGATACTAAGAAAGACGAGATCCAAAAGAATCCAGTACTTGGAACGGTTCCATCAACAGATTCAAGCGTTTTGTCAACGGATACAGGTGTTTCGTCAACAGATACAAATGTGGATTCCATATCTACAGAGCCTAACTCTGGTTCGAAGTCAAGAGAAGCCAGCCCGGACAGGAGTGTACCTACGCAAACAACTCTAGAATCATTGCTCCAAGAAGCTCCGGCATTACTGACAAAGATGGTCCAAGGAGGACAAGTTGAAGCGGCGTTAGATGCCTTAATTGAGAGTCTGAATAATCTCAGATCCTCACAAAGAGACATAAGCACGCCGCAAAATGTTGTACCGCCGAATGTTGTGCCACCAAAGGCTGTGTCGCAAGGCCCTGACTGGAACATTTATCCACAAACGCCGCCTATGTCACCACAAAATACCACTTGGACTGTCAGTGCAAATAACGGTTACGCTCAAGATACTCACAGGCCTAGTTCAAGAAATAGCACTTATATTACAGCACAACCACCACGAAGCCAATCATGGACTCATAGCGAAGACAACGGTTATATGCAAGATCCTCACGGCTATGGCTCAAGAAGAGGCAGCTACGTCACATCACAGCCTTTGCCTGTATACTACGGAAACGTGCCTCCCTCCGCCTACCATTCCCAAAGCGAGTTTGAGAATCGAGGATTTATCAGGAGCCAAACATATCCGAGTGACCCACGCTTCAATCAACATTCAACCTATCAAACAACATCATATCCGACTTATGGACGCAACGCATACGATGTTAATTATGGGGTATTACAACCGGGTTACTACCCAAAGGCACCATCGTGGCCTCCGAATCCTCAAAACAATTCGATTCGAGACGGTTATTATGAGGGTAATCGCCAGCAAGAATACAACGCTCGAATGAACGCGCCAGGATATGCCTCGGATGTTAGTGCCAACAGTCACCAGTTCACAGAATCTCAGAGACAGACGAGGTACTCAGAGTTACCTACAAATAATGATATAACCCAGCGACGGGACAGTGTCAGTTTCAATCCAGGCCGAGGATATCCCAGTACGAACCATTCAAGCATAGACCCAAACCGACAGAAGGAGATTCTCAGCGGAGGATTATTCTCGCAAATTAAGAAAGGGGATGCTGCCGCTGTTAAAAGACTCTTGGAGCAAGGCGCCGACATTGAGAAGACCAATGTTGATGGGCTTACTCCGCTTTGGTGTGCAGTACAACTTGGGAAATGCGACGTGATCCAAGTACTTCTTGATAAGAAAGCGGATACTGAGTCGCTTAATACTCGCGGTCAAAATATCTTGGAGTGGGCTTTGGAAAATCAGCAGCAAAAAATTCTTGATATGTTACTACCATGAAGATGTATTTCTGTTGTGTTGGGGACTGGGGACTTGGATATAGTTGAACATGTAACCTCTATGGAAATAAAAAATCTACCACCTAATGCGGGCTGTATTCATACCAGCTACAGCTTAACAAGATCATACATCACTAGGCATATAATTATGTTGAGATCAGGATTGTGTCCGATTGAGATGGGTCTCAGACAGCAGGTGAATAAACACAATGGCGTCAAAAGCCCAGGTCCAATTACTGCGATAGGCATGGTGTGAGGCTCTTGTCAACCGTAGATTTGTTCCTTATGAGGCTAAAGCGTCATACCTAAAAGCAAGGCGAGCATGGAAGTGGCCGGCGCTAAACTATTCCCCTCCAATTATGGATTCTTTTTATGAGTTAGAGTTTAATATATCGACGTATGTTGAGAGATGGCTTGAGTATTGCCTTGGAAAATGAAGCCTATGGAGGTATTTCCCTCATGTTTAGCCATGTTTGGCTCATGCTATGCCTCGTAGCTGAGAATTGAATGCAATATCATGAAGCACGAGTGGTGTAATCAAGGTACAAGTAGCCAATATACACCTGGCATTTATATAAGGTGAAGAATTCTCCGATCGTGTCTACCTGCAGAAAGAATATATTAGGATTCGGCTGCAGCCGAATCACCCATACCATTCCACTAATATATAAAGTTAATGAACGTACCTATGTTACCTGTAGGCCGCGTCCTATTAATTTTTATGTGGACAAAAAATGAGCTCAAAATCTCTCGGCCATCGTTATCACAAATATTAGTATTAGGCTTTTGTCAGACATGATAGTATCGAATGACATTTTATATTTTCTATCCGCTGAAAAGCCAAATGAGGGGTCGAGGCATAGGATTCTGTCATCTGCATTGGATAGGCAGTCAATCGCGTTCAAACCGGTGAGAGCTAGAGCAGGCAGCCTTGCAGTGCATCGTTACACAAAAAGCTGGCGGTGCCTGAATGGTTCAATGCTGGCCTCGTGGGGCTATATCTTAGACAATTTGACTCGTATTCGACAAAGGACTTGTTCAATTAGCTTGCGTTCGCGTCACCGAGACTTTCAGCCACATGAGTCAGTTTGTTTGCAGACTTGGGTACATGTATTCGTGCCCAAGGGGGAGAGGGCTACCAAATTGTAACAGAGAGGTGTCATGGATGTGCATATCAATGTGTGCCTGCTGACACGGTGTTGCCCTTCGACTTGATAACTCTCATAGCTGCCTTGACCATGATTTGGGATTGTTCATATGCCACATGCAAGCCATAGCATCGCTCACAAAATGCAATTTGTTAACCGCGTGTATCCGACACTTCGTCCCTACTCGCCGATTTGTGTATGTACATAGGCTGCAAGCAAAAACTTTACAAACTTTGGCACTGTCTTGGTATTCGCTCGCATGACCTTTGATACGTGTACAATCAATGCTTCCCCCGCGTCAACCACTTTCAGCCTCATCTGGTTCAGAAAACACGTCCCAGGAAACGTCTCCAGCATCGTCGCTCTCGAATGACCAGCAGGAGCAAGACGAGAGCGACGATTCAATGTCTCGACCAAATCGCCGAAGGCGCGAAGGCACGAAGGAGAAGATACTCTCAGAGGTGAGGGGGCTGGTAGGACTAAAAGAAGTCAAAGAACAGTTTGACAATATCGAGAGCTGCATTCGCATTTGCCACCTCCAGCAAACAAATCCCAGAGCAGAGCGTTGGCATGCCGTTTTCCAGGGAAATCCAGGAACCGGTAAGTCTCTGCTTATTGTTCCAGCTCCTAGCAGAAAAGGGTGTNNNCGCTACCATGAAGGAAAAACTACCGTTGCTCGACTATATGCGAAGTTTCTGCGATGCATGCACATCGTCAAATCGAAAACATATAAAGAGACCTCTGGAGCACAACTCGTGTGTATGGGACCGAAAGAAGTCAAAGAACTATTCGAATCACCCAGTGCCAACCCGCTTCAAAGTTTGCTGGGCGGCAGAGCTCCCCAGCGGCCAGTGCCACGCGGCAATCATTCCGACGACGATGACGATGATGAAGACGACGATCCAGCGTCATTTAAGCGCACCAGCTCTTCACTTGAGCCAGGCTGTCTATCGGACGGAGGAGTTTTGTTTGTGGATGAGGCATACCAACTCACTGCTCCACATGTACCAAATTCCGGACGTCAAGTTCTAGATATCCTCCTTACCGAGATTGAGAACAGTATTGGCAATCTGGTCGTCATATTTGCAGGATACAAAGAGGAGCTTGAATCGTTCTTCGGACACAATCCAGGACTGCAAAGTCGAATACCACATAAATTTTTCTTCAAAGATTTTAACGACCAAGAATTGCTACATATCCTCGCCAGTCGGATTCAGAAAAAATACAATAGTAAGATGAATGCTGAAGATGGACTCTATGGAAAATTTATGCGGATAGCTATCCGTCGACTAGCCAGCAGCCGAGGGAAGAAAGGATTTGGCAACGCTCGTGCTGTGGAAAACGTCTTACTCAAAATATGGGAGCGACAAGCTAAGCGACTATCGAAGTACAAGAGTTTAGCACAGGGTCATGTTTTCACATTTACAAAAGAAGATATACTGGGGCCAGATCCTGACGACGTGAGACGAACAAGCTTAGCTTGGAACAAACTTAATCAGCTTACCGGACTGAAGGAAGTCAAAGAGTCTATTAACAACATGTTTGAGGCGCTTGTGGTGAATTACAAACGAGAAATGGCCGAACTAGCACCGTTGACTTTTTCGCTGAATAGGATCTTTGTCGGATCACCAGGTACAGGCAAAACAAGTGTTGCCAAATTGTACGGCCAGATATTGGTTGACTTGGGCTTACTTAGTAATGGCGAGGGTAGGTATACATATCACCTCTTCTACTCTGCGTTATTGTTTCACGGCTCTTGGATATCGCTAACACATTTTGACGTGGTTACCAAGAATCCCGCCGATTTTATCGGAGAGGCTGTCGGGAAATCAGAAGCAAACACCAAGTCTATCCTGGCTGCAACGGTCGGCAAAGTCCTCATTATCGACGAAGCTTATATGTTAGATCCAGGAGAGTCGTCTAATCGCAGTGATTCGTACAGGGCCTCTGTACTTGATACACTGGTTGCTGAAGTGCAAAGTGTACCTGGAGAAGATCGCTGTGTAATTCTTCTTGGGTATGAAGATAGACTAAAAGAGATGTTTCGCAACGCCAACCCGGGACTCTCCGGGAGATTCGCGGCAGACAAACCATTTCGGTTCGAAGATTCTACCCCAGAGCAACTTTGGGATATCTTGAATAAGAAGTTAGCAGCTCGAAACTTGCAGGCAACGAGAGAAGGATTAGCGACCGCGATGGAGGTCTTGAACCGAGCCCGAATGCGCCAAAGCTTTAGCAATGGAAGAGAAGTGGATAATATTCTATCTTCAGCAATGGAGAATCACTTGCAAAGGCAGTCGAAGACAAATGGTTCTAACTATGGTCATGATATGATCCTAAGTCCAGAGGATTTTGATCCAGACTACGGTCGAGCCAAATATGCAGCAACCAATTGCCGGGCCACCCTACAAAATCAGGTATCAAATTCCATCATCAGTCAATTGGAGGAATATCAGCGATTACTCAATATTACTAAACTACGAGGGGCTGGCGCTGCTTCTCTTGTGCCAACCTCATTCATCTTTAAGGGGCCGGCAGGTACGTTACACGGCTACCTTTATTTATACAACCATATGTTCCTTCAGCAGTTCGTAGACAGANNNGAAGAGGAGATGTTAATCTTTGCANNNTCAGGCACTGGAAAGACAACAGTCGCCCGATACATGGGTACTTTATTATACGACCTAGGGCTCATTGCCACCAAGACATTCGTCGAGTGCTCTGCGTCAGACTTTATTGGCGAGCACGTCGGCCATACAGCTCCGAAGACCAGAGCGCAGTTTGAGAAGGGCCTAGGAGGAGTGCTATTTATCGACCATGCCCATCAACTTAACCAAGGCGGATATGGTACCGAAGCGATCAATGAGTTCGTCCGTCTTCTTCAGAAGCACAGCGGGAAAATCGTCATCATTCTAGCGGGTCCCTCTGAGGAGATCGAAGCACTCATGGCAAAAGCGCAAGGGCTCGATAGCTCCTTTTTTAAGGAAATATTTTTCCAAAAGCTTACGGCCCAAGAATGCATGGCTTTCCTCAGGAGAATACTTAGTGAAAATGGAATCAATGACTGTTTCTCCTCCAATCAGGCGGTCCACCACATTTTCACAAACCAGTTCGAAATACTGTCAAATTTGACACATTGGAAGAACGCCACCGATGTGAAATCATTGTCGCAGTGGATGGTCATGGATGCTCTGACGAATTGGATCCCTCAAGGACACGGCAGCATAGGGCCCAGTATCTCAATCACGCAAGCAAATGTTCACATCCAGAAAATGTTTGAGAAGAAGGCAGCTATGCAAATGAGCGACCCTAACAATATAGTGGACCTATTCAACCAAACCGACTCTGCCCATATGGCGAACAGTTTCCACATGTCAGAGAACAAGTCGGAGGCTAAGTGCGAGGCCAAGTGTGAGGCCACTTTCAATACACAAGCTGTACACGCAGCCACAGACATGAGAGTTTCAGTAGACATGGAAAAGACAGCACATGTGGCCTATGATGAGCAGTGGGACAAAGTCAAATCTGTACAAGAAGCTCTGAAGCACATAGGTCAATGCGAGGCGGGATTTGACTGGGTTAGAGAAGGAAGCGGCTATAGGTGCAAGGGCGGAAGCCATTATGTGACTGACGCGCAGATACAATCTTATTCCTCATGATGTTACATATTGGTTCGGGCGGATGTATTACTCATTCATTTATTTACTACAGCACTGGATGGTTCTCGAAATTTGTCGTATTCTCCTACAGAAATTTACTCATTCAACTATTTACGTATATCGTCTATGTACAGAAATTGTAGGTCATAGCGTATCACCCTATTCCTAAGAGCAAATAAAGCGTCTACTGAGCGGCGCAGAAAGCCTGGACAGCTGGGAATGCTTGGTCTAAACAAAACATGTCAGAATATCTCCCCTTAAAAATACTTTTATGTGCTTCGTCCGCCAAATGGAAATTGGTAAACTCACTCGTAGCCACATCTTCGCCACAAGCAGCAACAACGCAGGGAGCGCCAGCCGCGGAAACAGCGCTTATGCTAGGGCAAGCGCAAGCAAAGTCGGTAGATGCGCAAGAAGTCTGAGAGCTAATAGCAGATTCAATGCAAGGAATGGCACAAGCAGGAACGCCGTTGATGGTTTGGCCGTAGACGACAGCAGCAAAGGTGGCGAGAACAAGAGTGAACTGCATTTTGAAGATTGTAGAAGCTCGAAGGTAAGATCTGTTGGTGTCTTGTGATAAGATGCAGTTGAATATGAGAAGCGTGGTGCGATGAATTATCCCAAGCAAAAAGAAAACTTCAACGTTAAGAAGTTCTCCTTTATATAGTCCATGAATGAGTAGAAGCTGTATAGCAGGCCCGCTCATCACGCATAGCTCCTTGCTCTATCTTCCACACTCGCATAGAGTTTCCATGAGAACGTTTAGTTGATCCCACAAATGTAATCGACATGTAGATCTATTTCCTCATCCTGAAGTGCCGCGCCGAATATTATGTGCCTGCATGTACCCCAGATGGACATCGTGATTGACGTGGCAAGGGCATGGAAACTCCATTTCGTTTTTCCTTTCCATAGCAATTGAATTGCTTACTGTCAGCAAATGAACCCATGTGTAATCTACGTGACATTTAATCTTGCGGTGAATCGTACCCTGGGTAGATGAGTCATTTGGTCATCGGGCCGTCGGTGATGAATGGTATACTACAATTTGAAGAATGTCCAATATCTAGCACCAGGAAGCTAGCGTTCTTATATTACGTTTCACTTACTTCAGACCGCATTTAAGCCTCTACATATTGGTGCGCTTGCCCTATTGAATGAGGAGCAAGACGACTGAACGATTTGCATTCCCTCATGGAATACTGATCAATCTTCATAGGCCCAATGGCGAAGTCACAACTTTGGTTAAGAGATGTCCCTAATACAACACCATCAATAGTAGCCCCGCACCGTAAGGAGGCTATACCAAGTTCCTAACGAAGGCTCATCGCCTTGATACCAAGTTGTTTTAGGGTACATCTTGTTTTTGGACAACGAATCCAAATTGGGTTATGAGTAGCAACGCCATTGAAGTTAACAGAGAGTCGGCAGTCACGGTGCCAGGGTCAGAGATCTCCGGGGTCCTCAGCTACCAGCATATTAGGCACCAGTAACGTCCCCTCCATGAAATGGCAAATGGAAGTTACCAAATCGGTCACTTTTTACCAATATTCTGTACAGCAATGACAGGAGAAAAAATGACAGGCCGTTTTGTGGGGTATACTGGCAATGAATCGTCCATAGAGCGGCCCACTACGGGCCGTCGCTCGACCGAGGCACGCGAGGATGAAGCATCTAATGAATCAAGAGCGTATTACGTGTAAGTCCGTTCACGATAGTACAGTGATGAGCTTTTAGAGGCTGCCTTGACGTCTTTCTCGATATTGGGCAAATATGCTTTATCAGTTTGACAAAACAAAGTACGCAGCTGCACTTAAACTGAATATGAAAGTCCGGCTGACCCTACACTCCTCAGTCGAAGTCTTACCAATATGGTGATCTCCATCTTTCTCCAGGCATGATATAGACCAATACAGTAACGTCGATGACCCGATGTCTCTGTAAAAATACGCTTTTAAGCCCACCATATTGACCAGAAAGTCTCTAATCGAGCCTCCTGGGATTGTATGTAACCGGAGTTCCGGGACATTCTAATCCTAGCTGCATGGTATGGATCTGCCGGCATAGTGACGGTTACATTCGCCATAAGCATGCATGAAACTCCATCACCAACGCTTGTTCCCCACAGAACGAGTATCGTAGCAGTCACAATGAATAGAAAAAGTACAGCATAATACGTTTCACATCTTTCGTATTATTCATCAAGATCCCACTTCCTCGCTCTGAGACTTTACGAGAGGCCAACCACCTCATAGTTCCAATTGCAAGTGGCGTTGGAGCTCTGAGCCGATACTTGCTTTGTGCCTGTGGCCGAGGCAACCACAGAACCGGCACTGTTCACAACCTGTATAAATTGTCCACTTCCAACACTCAATCCAGGAACCGCACCATAGTTAAGACCAGCAGAACCAGCAAAGCTGCCAATTTGCTTGTTATTGCTAAACACTTTGATCGTGTATCCGTTTGAGGGTAATAAAACAGCATAGTTAACTGTGTCTTGGCCCTGCTGGTAGTTCTGAATAGATGGCGAACAGCTGGCGCTCGTGAGCAACGTGCGATACCACAACGAACCGACGGGCGTCGATCCAGGAGGCAAAATTTGGCTGCCACTGGTTGCGCCAGATTTGTATGCCTTGATGAAAGGTGTCACAAGTTGCTGCCATCCAGTGTGGTCGAAGCCATTGGCATAGTCACCAATGGTTGAACCTGCAATCTGTTCCTGGAAGAAGTTGCCGATATAATGACCTTCTCCTGCGTCGTTCCATGTGATTAGTTCCGCAAGATCTGGCTTCAGTGCCAGTACCTGTTCAAATCGTTGCGGTAGATTGACCTCGCCAATGCGATACCAGTCTTGGCCTGAGCCAAGATACTTGAACTGGAAACTAGACACAGCTAAGAAGGGTGGTAAATTAGCGACTGTGGTAACGATGAAGAATAGNNNATATAAGAAATTTAAGGGCCTCTCACGCATCATGAATACTTTTTTCGCAGCTTGTGCCTGTTGAAGAAGATTCTGGTCATCGCTGCTAGAAACGTTAGAGATGGTAGTACCTGGAGCGGGCCACGCCGACTCCCAGCTAAAGGCGCCGTCCACGACGGGGTAATTCGAGAAGAAATTATTAGGCCACCCGCTCCAGTCACCAAAATTGGGAACAAAGTATGGGTTGATGCCTTGAGAGATGAGAGGTTGCTGAAATCCTGACACCCAGTCGGAATTCGCAATGTAGCCACCATCATAGGTGCTGACAAATGGTCGACCAGAGATGGTGTAATATGACGGACGAGAGATATAGTTCTGCAGAAAAGATGGAATCTGCGAGGGGGTAATAGCACGCCAGCTCATGTCAAACGAAATAAATAGCTTGAAGCCGTTCTGATCTGCCGCATCAAATAGATATCCCAAAGCATCCAGTGCCCAAGAAGATGTGATATCGTGTGTATTTAGCGCAAAAGCGTCGAAGCCTACTGCCTTTGCATCTTGGACATCTTGGACCGCTTCTGCTTGAGTCATGGTTCCAACCATGTAGTGTGCGAATCTGTGGGATGCGGGACAGCGCTATTAGCATCAAGGAATTAAGTTTAACTGGTCTATTGAAGGAGCATCTTCACTTACACCGCTCTCGGTACTATACTCCCTGTTGGTCCACTTGATGCAGTTGACTTTGTAGAAGTGGATTTAATCGTTGTCTGTGAAACTGAAGTACTTGATTTTGTTGTTTGAGAGACCGAGGTGGTGGATTTTGTTGAAGATGCCGATGTGACAGGAGTGCCTGTTCCTTTGCTGACCTATTTCACATTTATAGATTAATATCATGAAACCGTCACAATATTCAGACCTCTTACCAATGAAGCAGTAGAGTATCCAGAGGGAACCGTAGTGCCACAAATACCGGCTACAGATCCCCCATTCTGAAATGCTCCGGTCAGACCGACTTCGCAACAGAACCCGTTTCCAAAACTTCCTGTCCATAAGGACCAGGCTGGACTCGCGCAACTGGGGGCACCTTCGACGCTGCCTCTACAATTGCTTGCTGCTCACATAAACCCATTATCAGCTCACTATTATAAACAGTTTTTGCACACTACTTACTTGTAGGACAACAAGCCTCCACTTCGCCATTCCCGGTCGCTTGACAATGTGACGTTGAAGGGCAGCAAGACCCGTTTCCGCACGACTGGGTATCGGAAGGGCACGACCCCGATTGCAAGGACCAACCTTGGCCGGCGACAGCCCGGAGTTGAAGAGGCGAGAAGGCGGCCGACAGGACCGGAGACGAAAGAATTCCGACAACGACGAGGGACTTTAATGCCCTCATGGTTGCTATTATGCGGCAGACGCCAGAGAATCCGAGTAATCTACAGTATAGAGTTTACAAGAACCACCAGATGTTTTGGGTTACATTTATACTACCACGCAGATTCAAGGCGTATATATACATATCCTCAACTTGTTCTCGCTTGCTGAAGGCTGAATGTCGTAGTTCCCGGCAAAATATGCCTGGCAATAAAGGCGAAAGGCGAGGTCCGCTTTGTGAGTTAACCTCAATTTGCCATAGCGACAATAATAACAACAAGCAGCTGCCCAAAACCTCGCATCTACATATCCTTACCCTGTGACAAAGTCTTGGTATTAGTCTCCATTAGAAACTATTTGACGAAAACGTGCAGGAGAATCCTGGCTGGCTTCACCCCGCATTGTCTTTTCTCCACACGGGAATCGGCCCGTGTTCGATGCTAATAAATGTCCCGTGATTCTAGTTCCAGGCAAACACGGAGCTGTGCCTTATTCTGGCTTCTGCTCTTACGATTCTTCACTGTTTATTCATTCTGTGTGATATATAGGGTTCACTTTTATTTATGTAAACTCTAGTGTAGCATTGGAGCAAGAAATCTGACTTTGGTTGAGAGACAGCAACTCGATTCCAAAATATTCTGCTGCATATTCGGTACATGTTTTCGATGGAGTATGGAGGAGCTTAGTTTCTGAAGTGCTACCCCTGCAAACCAAACACGATGTAACGGCATGCCTCCTAAGAGGATGCGTTTATGCAGAAGCGGCCCTATCAACGCCCAGCCGAGCACACTGATCTAGCGACGGTGATTGAAATGCCTTAAGCGAACTAGGCCTGGTTTTTCATGCCGTCAGCCAATCTTGCTGCCTGAATTTCTTTGGTAAAGATCTTGGTGAGCTTCAAAGTTCAATGTATCAAAAATGCACCATTCATCTGCCTCATGTTGTAACGAAATTCTTATGACATTGCGCCCTTATGACATTGCGCCTATCTGACTAATTCATATACCAGAGATCCAAATCCAAATCCAAATCAAGCACATGCTAAAAGAGTGCGTAGCTCATAACATAACATTCATCTGTGCCTTTATAATGGCCGTTTACTCCTGAAAGGTGCCCTTCAGAGGCAGGTCGTCATCATACTTGCCCTCCTCCTTCTTCATGTGCTTGTCAAAGCTCTGTGTCGACATCTGCACCTTGTCAAACAGAACCCTATCCAATACCGGCGCAGCGGGAGGCAGCTTGCCCTTTGCACGAGCGGCATCTGCATCCTTGGCGTAGTTGTGGAGTGCCAAGCTCGATGCGATCTGGAAGGCGTTCCTGATCTGTCGACCGTTCCAGCAGCCCGTGGAGCGCGCCAGATCTTCGTAGTGCTTGTTGGCAAACTCGATGATCTCCTCGTCCTTGATAGCAAGGGGCGGCTCACCAGTCATCTTCTGTCGCTCAGACTCCATCACCTTAAGCTTAGCAATGTTGAGGCGGAAGATCTCAGTTGTCTGAGTCTTGTCGAGAGGGGGTAGNTACAGAGACAGGTGGATACGAGACTTAAAGGCCTCGTCGATGGTTCCCACACGGTTGGTTGTCAGGAAGAGGAGACCGTTGTAGTACTCCAGCACACGGAGGAAGACAGACACGAGAGCATTTCGAGTCATATCCAGCTTGGATCGCTGAGACAGGAAAACATCGGCCTCGTCAAGCAGGAGCACGCAGTCCCACAGGTGTGCAAGGCGGAAGACGTTCTTCAGACGGGACTCAACTTCGTGAGGTGACAGACCGAGATCACCGCAGGTAATGACGAACAGCGGCTTCTTGTTCTCCATGGCTACAGCCTCAGCGGTTGCAGTCTTACCCACACCAGGCACACCGTGCAAGAGGACGACAAGGCCACGACCCTTGCCGGCAATCAGATCCTGTCCAGGTCCCTCCGTTGAAGCATCGACATATCGTCTCTCAAGCTGCTTCTTTCGGAAATGAGACATGACAAGACTGCGGACCACATCCTTGTAGTCGCTGTGAATCCGCAGGTTCTCAAACACACCGGCCTCACGTCGAATAGGCTTGAGGAGGTTCAAGTCTACAGGCATGAAGCGACGCTCACGCAGAGCATAAGCGAACATACGCTTAGGCAGCAGCACCAAGTCTTCGTCGCGCAGCTTCAGAGCCTGGGCGTTGGCCTCGAAGTTGCGAGATCCGCGAAGACGGTTGCGCAGGAATGTATCAACAGTGAGATTGTCGCGGCGCTGGCGGCTCTCGACACCATCGGCCTTCTGGATAATCTCCTTCTGTACGTATGACCTGTTCTGGCGGCCACCATCGAACCATTTCTGGATCGGCATCTCATCCTCCGCGATCTCGCAACGCGTAGCCTTGCTAACGGCCAGCTGATGGAAATCAGGTCGCCAGTTGGGCATCTTCTGGTAAGCCTCAGTCAAGTCGACAATGACATCACTCTCCACAAACTCTGGGTGACGCATCTTCTCGTAGTACTCGTTATCCAGAATCTCCTGTTCGGGCTCGGTACGGTGAGAAGGAGGGTTCCTGGTAAGAGTCCAGGCATTGTACTGCTGGTGGCGGTCTTCCAAGAGATGCAAGAACCTGCGGCCCTGGTCCTTCAGACCCTCGATGAGCTCCTCATGCCCAGGCTGGTAGCGCATGGGGTAGCACGGCAGCGATTCAATAGAACGCTCACCAGCGAAGGCTTCGATCTCGAACTTGTTCTTGACAGCACCAAAGGTGGTACCATCGTGGTCGATGTAATAAGCCGAGATCTTGAACTTAGTCTGGTCATCGATGTCATCGAACTCATCGAAGAAGCCCCAGCCGTTCTTAGGATAAGAAGTCTCGGGCTGAGGGGCCTGGATCTTGTAGATTCGCCAAACCTCGTGGTATCGACCGCCGGCTTCGACAGCAGCCGGCATGTGGATGAGGTCACCGACACGGAAGAGTGACCACAGGTCATCAAACTTGACCTTCTCGGCGGTGCTGCCCTCGAAGCGCGCATAGAGGGGCATGATTTCCTCGTCAATGAACTTGACGTAGGCCCTCATGTCCCTCAGAGCCTCGGGGCTATCCATAACACTGTCAAAGTCCTCATCGACGTTGGAGTCGACGGAAGCAAGTGACTCAGTGTCATCTTTGTCCTCATCCTCACCATCCTCGCCGTCGGTCTTGGCTTCTGTGTCAGTATCATCCTTGTTGATGACCTCGACGATAACCTCGGGCTCCTCGCTGCCAGCTGTATCGGCAGCATCAGAGTCCTGCTCATCGAGCTCCTCATAGTCAGCCCACTTCTCCTCCAGTGTGGAGAGAATTTCTCGCATCTTAGGTTGAAAGTATACAAGGGCCTTGAAGGGCCGCATGAAGGTGCGAGGAGTTGATCTGGACTCTGTATCGTTGAGGAATGATGTCAAATGTCCCAGGATGGGCTGTGACTGCACACGAATCCGCTGAATCTCAGTGTCGGACGAGAGCAGTTCATTTCTCTTCACAAGCTTCGCCTTGTCGAGGGGGTCGATCTTCTTCTTGCGGTCAAGATGTGTGTCGTAGAGGCTGTACCAGCTCTTGCGAACTCGAGCTGTCTCTTCGCTGCGGCGCATCGCGCGCTCACGTCGGATCTGACCCTGAAGTCCGGGGCCAGCCACAAGGACTTCGACGGCATAGTCAGGCTCATCTTCGGCCTGGAAGCGATTCTTGAAATTTTCGAAGTTTACTTTGCGGACCTCTGGGACCTTGGGGCGCCACTTGGCAGCAACACGGCGACGATCCGCGAGGATTCGCTCCCGGCGCTCTGCTTCTTCTTGCATAGCAATCAAGTCAAGATCATGAGGGCCGTAGGGGCGTACTGAACGGCCGCCAGTACCAGCTCCGTTGCCGTTGCCGTTGCCATTACCGCCAAAGCGGCCGCCACGGCGATGAGGAATTGTCTTCCTGGTGGTCTGCTTTGTGCGAGCCATTTTGTATTGTGTTTAATTGACTTTAAATGAGAAAAAAACAAAGACAAAGGGTAAGTGAAGCCTGCTGGGTATGATATTGAGTGAGTTGTTGTGATGAGGCTTGTTCTGCAAAAGAATTGGTTTCTTAGAGGAATGATGGTATATTAATATTTCCAGCTTTGACAACAGAATTGCTGGACTACTCATCAAAATGCAAATTAAGAGCCTCTTCGTAGTAGTAATCGAGATCGTGACTCACGCCGCAGCTCGCTAGGCACCTGCGACGCAGCCACCGTGAGCATGGACGAGGATCCGCAGCCAATAGACCTGCATGAGTCTTGCAACGATTGCCAGGCAACCATCGACTAATATTTTAGGTCTGTTTTCAACAGATGAAAAACGACTCGTTCTTTGAGTTATCAGCTTGATAAGCTGTTACTTCACACCGTAGGACACAAGACAAGGATTATTAAACCCCAGCTATAATGGGGAGCTTGCATATGATTGAACAGGTTCGTGAGGGTGGCCTCGGGATTTCGCCAGTTCTTGCCGATCTAGTATCCATCTCTAACCCCACAAGAGCTCTATGTACGGAAGTTATTGAGATCGGTGTTCCCTTGAACGTGCTTGGATCGTCCTCCATGTATCTCTCTGTCTTGTATATGGGGTGTCTGGAGAGGAGCTGAAAAGAGAGATCGTCTGATAATCCTTTCACAGCCACTTAGAGGAGACAACTCGGGCTCAAATTCACGGTTCAATTGCAGAGATAAACCCCAATCCTAAACCAATTGAGGAGAGTGATATACTACTCAACATCAATGCCATGCAACTGTGATGGCTGCATTCATGGTGGCTCCATCTCATGTCGGTACTAAAAAGGCAGCATAAGGCAACACACACACCATTGAGAACGCTAAGAACTCACCGTACTGTGCCGGATCACTCGTGCGAGACTCCAGGAACGGGTTTGACGGGACCCCTCTCCTATCCCACAATCAACAATTAGGCTTCAACGTCCGTGCGTGAGGCTCTTTGGTCGGTTTCCCTCTTGATGCTGGTGTGCCTTGTCAACAAATCATGTTGATGGCTTAGACACACAGCCACACCATCCCCACACTCTTGCCTAGACTGGATCTCCACGGCACTTGAGAAACCAATCGCTGCGAGGTCCTCACATGCAAAATCCACGTTGAAAAGTAAACATTATCTAGTGTCATGCAAGCACGGTTTCATTGGCACAACATCATAAGTCCTACATAAATGCTCGTTCCATGTCCCTCTTGTTGAGATCCTGATGCCTGCTTGTTATCAACATGCGGGGTCTTCAATGTTGCTGTGGCCGACCCACCCGTAAGAGCCTCAAAGAATGACAGGGGTAGGGAGAAGAAGAGCGCGAACCATACGATTACAACGTTAACAAGGAAGGGATTATGTCTCTCTCTTCAATTGATGTGATATGAAACTATGCCACCTAAGATGAGAGGTTGTGCGGTACAGATGAGATAGTGGTGGAATTGCCAGTGTGCTCAAGCATTCATGTGAACAACTTGGTTGTGCATTTTCCCCTGTTTCAATAGGGGTCCGTCAGTCTCTTCACATCTTGACGACTCAATTACTTTGATGAAGTATCAATCAACGAATTCCAGTCTATTTCTCCCACTTTCCTCTTAAAGACTTATCTCAGTGGTCTAAATCCCACTTGCAGACCACAGTCGAAAATTTATCAGCAACAGTACGATGGCATATGTTGACTGTCGCTGGCTACCGCAATTACAGAGTTCATGTAACAGGAGTACACAGTTCAGCAAATATACGATGATAAACAAATCTACAAACAAGATACACCTATAAGTATATTTAGAACCATGATCAAAAGACTACATGTGTTTTTTCTTTATTTCCTTTTTTTGGGGGGTGTGTGGTCACGGCACCCGACGACACTGACAAAAGGCAGTCTTTAAATCGAACAGTCAACGAATTCTCGGTTATCAGCTTCATAATGAAGTATTCGCATATAACACCCCGATGCATCAAGTTCTATTTCACCGGTGCCTGCTTTCACTCGATTATGAATATCCTCGGTCAACTTCCATTTAATTTTGTTTCAAGTCATCACATTCACACTTGGCTGTCGGCCTAGCAAGTCATCCGGGGTATCATGAGTCTCATTAATGCTATGTAATAAAAAGAAAACGCCATATTTAGGCTTCTAAGTCTATGCCGAACAAAGGAAAGAAAAACACCCCTCTCATCTCCCCTTTTGTATTAAAGGAAATAAAACCCAGTAAAATAAGAAGAAAGAAAAAAGCCCAAGCGAACATTCGGCCACTCAATTTATGCCAAAGCGCAGCATTGCGATGTATGTCATATCAAAACGTCGTAACTCATAACTCTTTAGTCGTAAACAGATGCTTTTGACCATTTGGAACTGGCTCGGATTCGCTTTCCATACTTGTAAAAGAAGAATGGTACAGGAATCAGCAACGCGGCAAATCCGCCAGTAATACTGGAGCCTGGTCCGACACCAATGTTGTGGAACAAAGGTCCTACAACCAGCGGGAAGGCACCAGCAAAGCATGATCGGAGGAAGGTATTCGCCGCTACGGCTGATGCGGCGTAAGCCTGGAATGTATCCACCAGGTAGTTGAGCGCAGCTTGGAAGATGGTGAAGAAACCCGTGCCCAACATGACGAGACCGATGCAAGGCACGATCCAATGGATGTCACGTTGCGGGCCAGTCCAGCCCATCAAGAATTGTCCACCACTAAACAGGATGGAGCCAACCATCATGGGTGGTAAACGCTTTTCAGGAACTGCTCGGTTGCCAGCGGCATGATACGCCTTGTTATACAACAGTTGGTTGTATACATTAGCACCACATCCAAAAATAGCTCCGAGGAAGATGCATGTAAAAGGTAACGTAGCGACCAGGGGGCCCCATCCACGAATTTCATGGAAGATGATGGGAATGCCGCCCAGCTGCATGTACAAAATGCCGTAGCAGAAACTGGCATAGAGGGCGACGAGGAAGCAAATAGGCGTAAGGAGCAACTGCACCGGACGGACCAAGAATTTCTTGCACAGGTCCTTGACATTGACGTCCCATTCCTCGAATTTGGCGTGCAAAGCCCAGTTTCCGCTCTCATGGCGCAGCCGACGCGCCTTGTATACGAGAAGTTTCGGGGGTAGNCTTTCGTCGATGAAGATGACCGCAAGCAGGAGGAAAACGGCCTGGAGCATTCCTGTAAGATATTCGGTCCAGCGCCAGCCCAAGAATGACTGCTCTGTCACAGCAGCAGAGACAATGGGACCTAGATTACATGTTAGTGAAACCAAATTTTCAACGTGTGGCGANNNCTGATCTTGCTTACCCAAAGAAGGGCCACCGACGACAGCCATTGCGTAGCCAGCCATGGCAATACCTCTGTATGCTGGAGAAAACAGGTCACCGAGTACACCGCCCGTGTTCGTGACAGGTGCGGATGAGAAGAAGGCTCCCCAGAAACGAGTCAACATGATTGTTTGGAGGTCTTTGGCCGTGGCAGTTGCGAAACTGAAGCAGATGGCAACAAACATGGGAGCCATGACTGCAATACGACGGCCATAGACTTCACTCAGTGGTGCCCATAGTAAGGGACCAACACCGAAGCCGAAGAGAAATAATGTGGTTCCCAGTGTTGCAACCTGCGTTCCAACGTGGAATTCTTTGGCGACCTGTTGCGTACCAGCAGAGTATGCCGATGAAGCCCAAGTCGCCGTCATAGTAACAAGGCCATAGAGCGCCGTGGTAAGCACCTTTTTGTGCGTGGGCCAGTTGAGAGGATGGTAGGGGTCGTCGGGGCCGTCGAAATCAACAATCTCGTCCTCTGTTGTCGGGATATGCGCAAGGGGATGTGTAAACCGAATATCGGGTCGCGAACGAATACGCGACAATACTGTATCTCGCCGGGACAGGGTACGATCCAAGGCAGTGGCTCTTGCGGATTCAGGTCGAGTTCGGATCTTGCTAGCCTGGGATGTATTGGTCCGGATCTCTTGGAGAGCGGGTCGGTGACCATCAAGGTCGTCTTCCTTTTCTCTGTCATCTAGACTGTGAATGCTGGTCCCGCTCTCTTCATTTGGGCTTTCGTCAAAGGCGGCTGTATCACTGGTCTGGGACTGTGAATGTCCAAGGACTTGGTCTTCTTTGTCTGCCATATTGAGGACTGTAGCACGTGAGGTTCGTTCAATTGAAAAACGAACTCAAGCATCGCTAGCGCATCTTCAATCCCAGATCCATCATCGTGGGAGCGGGAGCATCCATTTATATAACTACCGGTAAAAATCCCTGATCGAAAAGACAGCCGAAAGCCGGGAGAAAATTTCCACAATATTCGACCGCTAATCGTCGACCGCTAAATCTACAAACTTCAAGGCCAACAATGGGCGAAGAAAAACATGATCCCAGTCGCCTTCGATATCTGCCGTCGCTATTTCCGATCCACACCCGGCTAAGTCTGCCGATTGATTGTTAGGGGGCTGCAGCTGACGTCAAAGGCCGACTTGATTTCGCCCGGAGAAAAACGTAAAAGCGAGCCGAGGACGGAGCCGATGCCAAGGTATTCTTAGCAGTTCCTTAGTCATGGGTGGGTTTATTCAGTTAGAAGCCGACTCGACCATGCTTATTCGGCTACTTGCCGTGATAACGCAGACTTTGAGGTCTCTTTGTTCCTGAGTTGTGACAAATCTTCCAAAGAAGGAAAGTAGAATACCGACGTGTCAGAAATGGCGCTGACAGGGGTAACGTTCAAATTGAATTCTGCCGTGCCTTTGCGATATCCAACCGTGGACTTTGGCGTTGCGGCTATCAAGCCCAGTGCTCACAACCAATGCTTATGCACGACGATCAACGGAGCACAGAGTAACAGCCGAAGAATCTTCTTATCGATCAAAATAGTGGAGACTAGTCCTACAAACCCCTTGGATCATCCCGCTTATTTCTCGCTTCTTTCGGTTTGGTCGTTTGGCAAACACTTGAAACTTGATTTGCTGCTGACTTGGATGTGCAGACACGAGTCAACGGAATACGATTACAAAAGCTATCAACACTAACCGCCTGATGAATCTTTGGAATTAATTCTGCTGATGAGTAGCCCCTTTCTATAATTTGTAAAAAGCATAGGGACAGTGACAGCCTATCAGCAACAGGTGGTGACTCTTCGTTTATAAACCATTGACATCGCAGTAAAGACGATTTCCCCGCTACCCTATAGGGTAAGAAGGAAAAACAGCAAGATCAATAGATGGCATGCGTAGCATTCACTAGTAATAAAGCGCCCGTTTTTTGTTTTTTTATCACAAAAGAATACTCTGGCAATTTTGTCGTTATTTGTCGCGAGGGTTTGGTCGAGATGAAAACACCATTAAGTGCATTTGTTTGCGAACATGCTTTGTAGATTCGGTCAATAGATCAGTCTCCGATCTGCAAATAGCCGATTGCCTCGGGAAGAGAACCAAAAAAGCAAAGCATTCCCAGAGTTGCAGAATTGTAGGGTGCATCTGCATCGTGACTATACCATACAAAAATAAATAAGAAAGTCATCCGGTAGAAAAGATAGCTTGGTCATATGAAAATTGGCTACAAAGTACAACCAAAAATAGATAAAAGAGGCAAAAAATGAAACTTGACGAGAGTGGGACTCGAACCCACGCGGATTGCTCCACCAGGAATTGCTGTTAAGGTAGCCTTAACCTGACGCCATAACCAACTCGGCCATCTCGCCGATTTCATGCTCAAGTTAGCATTAAAGTTTTATATATACTGTACATCTTGATTGAGGACACCAGACAATGATGCGAGGATACGAGGTTTGGATTCAGTCTCGCTGCAATTCTTTTACAAGATATTCTTTAAATGTAGATAGAATAACAATTATTTCATAAAAAAAAGTCAATGAATATATTGATTTGATACAAGTTCAATAAATAAAGTTGGTCAATAACAGAAGGAAAACTTCTGGTCTTGGGTGAGCTTAAAATTGCTGTGAATGCGTGTTGAGGTTACACATGTAACCTGAGCTTTGAGATTGGACAAGTAAAAAAATGGAGTGCCCTGAATATTTCGCCAATGGTTTCGCCACTAGAATTTCTCACAGTTGTTATGTCTTTCGATTATTGGGAATATATGGAGAAGCCGTAAATACAATAGTCTATATAGTGTCCTAAAATCGACCCCATATCCTACTCATGAAATGGTTGTCGTTGCCGTGAGATACCCCAAAATCCATAAGGGCTTGACTATTCTACAAACTTTGCATGTCGTGCCTTTTTATGCCGAGTCTTTGAACGCTCCCAGTTTGAACAGCTTCTTCGCATTATCCTTTCCAATCTTCCTCACATCCTCTGCATTCTTCAAGGTGACTCCGTCATACCAGTCACAAGCGTCGCCAAAGGACTCAAACGGGTAGTCAATTGAGAACAAGATGCGGTCTGCACCTCCAAGCTCTGTGATGCAGTACTCCAACGTGGGTGTTGAGAAATGGCCGCTTGTGGTGATCCAGATGTTCTGGGCAAAGTATTCTCGGA
Organism: Trichoderma sp. BMH-0061; assembly: GCA_030015385.1. NCBI lineage: Eukaryota > Fungi > Ascomycota > Sordariomycetes > Hypocreales > Hypocreaceae > Trichoderma > Trichoderma sp. BMH-0061. Next base: position 4,403,711 of record JARWZN010000002.1, read on the forward strand.
TCGTCTTCTTGCAATCCAGGCCAAGCGGCTTCTTGACGTCCTCGAACCAGTGGTTAATTCTCCACAGGTCGAAGGGGATATGTTCTCCCAAGTGGCCAATGATTACTTGGAGCTTAGGATGTCTATCAAAGACACCGTTTGTGACCATACCCAGGAGATGCAGGCTCACACCCTGAGCAAAGCTGAGCGGAGGTCCGATGAGCCATTTGCGCTTGGCCCAGAGCTTGTCGTGAATAGTTCCAGTGGGATTTCTGGGGTGCAGGTAGAAGGGAACGTCCAGTTCGGTAACAGTGGACCAGAAAACATCCCACTCAGGTCCGTCGTAGAAAACCATGTCATCTCCATCGGCACCAGCTCGCTGTGTGTCATTGACAAGTGCGCCCTTGAAACCAAGTTGGGTTACACATCGTTTTAGCTCTGCCGCTGCTTCAGCAGGATCATGCATAGAGAGAGTGCTNGAGTTTCGGTGNNNGCTNNNACCAAGGGANNNAAAAACGAATGCCATTCTATTCAGTACNNNCGCCAAGGCGCCAAATCGGTCAGGGTGGTCCTTGATGGCACCAGCAATGTAATCGTTAATCTCAACGGCGAATGCTTGTGCTTCTTTGCTGTCCCAGATATCCTGCACACCTGGTGCTGTGTAAGAAAGTAATGTGTAGCCAACACCATGCTTGTCCATATAGGCGATGCGCGTGTTGGTAATATCTGTCATCTCGTGTGCGTGTTGATCAGGGTTGACGGCGAAGAGCGAAGCCCACCATCTTGTCTTCTCCTGCATGCGAGGTAAGGCAAATGCCTCCTCAAGAGCTACTTTGCCAAGCATTTTTGCGGGTTTAGAAGTTGATGAGTAGGTTTATCTTAAAGATTATATTAATCAGTGGGGAAGATGTGTGAACTATAGATGGGAATGACAATGAGGAAATAATTGTTTGCTTGAGCAAAGAATTGATTGGGGACCGAGTATAAGTAAGAATTAGCCATCCTACACGCTTCGGCCTCGCGCATTGGGAGTTATCTCCCCAACCGCATTCAATATCTCAACACGACACCCCTCATCTGCTGTCCCTCTTCCGCTGGCGGCTGAAGATCAGTTAACTCAGTATATTGGCGGATCCTGGCGGATGACGTCCCTTCCTTGGGTGTAGAGCAGCCCCATAACCCATCAAACAGATCGAAGCTAGAGTAAGCTGAGGGGGTGTGGTGGATTTCGGCCCCGGTGATGCTCTTCCCGCGCCTGAACTAGACCTTGAGGAGGTGACGGAGCGGGCGGCGGTGGGTACCAACGGCTAATGAGCTGGAGATGATTGGATTCAAGGCAGAGGATGCGGGGAAGAGCACCAAAGGGACGATAACCGCACAGTGTATCAGAGGATACACTGTTGGCGGATACAGTCACAATTTGACAGCCCTGATAGCTTGGTCAATGAAGCACGATAACCGGCGTCTCAATCCTATCAACTCGCCGGTCTTGGAAGCTCAACCGCGTCATCACCTAGTGTACGCTCTACTAACCAAAGTAATCTGCGGTGAACAAATTTGAACAAGAAGCTGGAAAGCCCTGTGTCTGGGGGATCCCCCTGTCTCACAATGCTCACAGAGCCCCGAGACACGAGACAAATCACACATGATGAGCCTGTGGTGGCCTGTTGTCGCGTACGACCCTTTCAAGCCATTCTTTCGTACCCAGGCTAGAGCGGATAATCGCTAGCCAACTGTCTGGGTCTATCGAATTCCCGACGACAAGATGCCGCGGCCAAAGGTTCACCCAAGTCAGCGTCAGCGTGCCGCTGAAGCATGCAACTTTTGCCGCGCGTCCAAGAAGCGGTGCAGTGCCACAGTCCCTTGTACCGCCTGCCAAAGGCGCGGCATCGGAGACTCGTGCTATCTCACCCATCGGCCTCGAGGCTCCAGGAGGGTTCCGCCTCGGACAAGGAGCTCGGCCCCGGAGCAGGTCCCGACCTCACCGAGCGGTGGAGACGGTATCCCGGATAGCCTGGATGCCTCGCTGGATGAGCTTCCGCAAGAGTCTGCATGGAGCCGGGCCGGGTTTGGTCAGGTTGTTGCTCCGGAGTGGTGCCCGGAGGATGATCCAGCTTCTATGGACAATGATGCAGATGCCGATTACCAGCCGCTTACTCCGTCCGATTCCCGAATAAGCATGTCCGATGCGACCACGAACAGATCCGCACACCCATCGACGCAATTACCGGCGAGGCCAGGGTCTCCAGCTCTGGAACCAGAGTCGCATGCCCGGATGCTACTGAATCTACGAGGAGAACGAGGTAAGGCGTCATACCATCATCTAAGCACGTTATACATGCAGATCCATGAAGAACTAATACCGGCAACTTGTATAGTCTATATCGGCGAGGCTGCATCTCTATCGTTCCTTCAGCTCATCAGAGATACTGTGACGGCTCAGATTGGGCCCTCCCAATTTTCTCACAATGAGAAGCGCGATAGTATGCTTGAGACAGAGCCCTCGGCTGTTGACTCGAGTGGTTTAGAGCCAGCCAATTGCAACATAGATTTAGAGGGCAGTCTGCTCTATGCACGCACCTTCGAAGCTGCTGTAAGCATAGCGACAAAACCTTCAATCTTTTATTTGCTACCGACAGTGCTAATCGTATATAAAACTGGTGGGCTTTTAGATATCTTTGGGCCAACAGAAATAGAGGATATTCTGTTAAAGACTGGGACTGATGGGGCCCAGTCTCTCAGCCCATGCCAACATGCCGCTATTGACCTTGTAATAGCCATCGGCGCTCAATGCAAATCTCCAATGGATGCACAACAGATCGGACCAGCTTATTTTCGTCAAGCACAGCAGCGTGCATTCGCCGGCATGCTAGAGGATCCAAATATTGACATGGTCCGCGCCTTTCTTCTAATGGCCTTTTATATGCTTGGTCACTGTCGGAGAAATACTGCATTCATGTACTTGGGGATTGCGTCAAGAGCTGCAGTTGCTCTTGGAATGCATAGCCCACATTCTTACACAGACTTGAAGAATCCATTGTGTCAGTTGAGGNNNGCCGATTCCAGTNNNGCCTCTCACCGTCTTCTAATTAGAGCTAACNNNTCTTACAGGCTTCACATTTGGATGAGTCTTTGTGTCTTGGACATGTTAGTATGCTCTATACTTGGGAGACCGCCTGCAACTGCTGGCCTGAGGGCAGAACTTGATACTAGCATCATCGCTTCATACCAGCCGTTAGCCTCGCGGCCCGATTCACGCACCGCAAGTTTGTTTGCGTCGTACAAAATACTTACAATCATTAATGAAAGCGTCGATGCTCTATACGGGAGGAAAGTCGTGTCCACAGGCATGGTGGAGTCCTACTTGAGCAAAATTGAAGACTGGAGTAAAGGTCTTCCCAGCTTTCTCCGCAATCCTCTTACATCTAAAGACTCTCCGTCGCAAAAAGCCGCCACGGACAGCATACACGTCGCTTGCCTCTACTACTTTGCCATCACTCTTGTCACTCGGCCTATACTTATATCCAGACTCACGTCTCGCCGCAATTCCGCAACACCTTCGTCTTCACCCATGGCATCTGCCTGCCTTGATGCGGCAGTATATCTGGTACAGACATGCTCGGAGGCACACAAGTCAGGGTTACTGCTTGGTAATATGTGCATATTAAAGNNNGGTATTTGTGTGAGTAGAGTTAGATCAAGAGCTAACGGCNNNAGTNNNGCCTTGATATTCGCTGCTGGGCTTATCCTTGGATTTGACATGTTTGCGAAAAGAGAGCTGGATTACGAGGTTGAAGTAGCCTTCCGCAGCGCCAAAGATGTCCTCGACTTCTTGGGCATTCAAAGCCCCCAAGCCAGTCATTACTCAGAAATTCTAAGTCTTCTATCCAATGCAATCACGAAGCGACGTATGAAACTGTCTTCACGCCCTCGAAGTAGATATGTTGGAAAGCTGGTATCTTTCAGCGACGGAGGAGATTCTGGCCAAGAGAATATCGCTACCGACAATGAGACTCTGCCTCTTAGTACTGGAGGGCTTTCAGTTTCAGTTGGAGAAATTGGTGGAGTCTGGAGCGCCGATCTACCGGCGCAATCTTCAGAGATGGATGAAGATATATTACGAGGATGGGACAGTCTGGATCTATCACAGTGGGATAGTTTTCCCTTTTTCAACCCAAGGTCGTTTTGGCCCTGAGAGGGTAGCATAATCGATGACTACATGTATGACGCATAGATGAGACATTTGTTCGCGAATTCATGTTGTCCCATATTCTGGAGTACAGAGTTGCCAACATAGAGGTCCAAACTAAATACAAGTAACCCAATTTTCAGATCTGATGGACGTCTCTATGCACATTTCCAGCAGGTGGATGGCATTGCATGTCTATGCCGAGTCTCATCCACAGTGCGTCGGATAAAGCCCCTCTGAATGCTGTAACCAACACTGATAAGCATACCACAAGTATGTATGTTGGCCGCCTCTGACCATCCAACAGAGCGCTAATGAAGTTTCTATGACAAAATATGCAGAGGAGTGACGGCTCTAGAATACGCATCGGTATTATACTGTTCGCATAGTGAAACGGCGGAGGTGTATCGCCCCTTTCTCCAAGGCTTGTGCCAACCTTGATGCGGCTATAACACCTGTCCATGTGCAAGGGGCATAGCCGACAACATCCGCGATAAGCCTTCAGCTTTCCCCAGCTCGGCGTTCTATCACAAGGCACTGACGTGAATGGCGGCAACAAGGGAGAGATAAGGGTGAGAGATGTGATTCACGTCAGGCGTTCGCAACTTGATCAGTGCAGAGTCCTTTTCCGCTCCATGGATGACCGTGTACCCGTATCAGAGCACATGGAGATAGATAAACTTCAGCTTCACCCAACACTGCCGTCGTAGTTTTAACTCTCAAAATATACTCGGGGCAGTCCTCGCTAAGCAAATACAACTACACCGTAATATTATACTTTTTTCCTTACACTTTCAAGATGGGCTCAAATTTCCCTTCAGGCTGGAGACGTCTCAGTGTCGGAGTTGTCGGAGGTGGCATCGGTGGCATGTCTGTTGCCATTGCTCTCCGTCGCGCCGGCCACGATGTAACAATTTATGAAAAGCACGACTTTGCAGGTGAAGTTGGCGCCTCAGTCTCATGCGCTGCGAACGGCACACGCTGGCTTCACGAATGGGGAGTCGACGTAGCGAAAGGAGATCCGGTTGTGTTAAAGAAGTTGATCAACCGCGATTGGAAGACGGGCGAGCCAGTCAGCGTCTATGATTTGGACGACTATGAAGAGAAATGGGGATATGTTTATAACATGTTTCACCGACAATACATGCATGCCATGTTGAAGGATTCTGCCTTAGGAGAGGGCAAGGGGACACCAGCGAAGCTGGAAGTGAACCACCAGGTGAGTGATGATNNNGTATATTCGAAAACAGGTAGAAATGCTAATATTTTCCGACAATGTCAAAACATTGATATTGGTGCGGGCAAGATTACGTTCACCAACGGAGTTACCGCCCAGCACGACCTCATCGTCGGTGCAGACGGCATCGGCTCAGTTGTCCGCAGCGAAATCGGGATTCATCCAGCGAAACGACCATCCGAGCAGAGCTGTCTCCATGCCAATGTCACCACAGAAGAGGCTGTCAAGTTAGGGCTTGTTGATTACTCGCAGGACAGCGCCCTGGAATACTGGGGCGGCCAAGAGGGCAAATGGGACAAGATTGTTTTGTCGCCATGCAACGGAGGCAAGCTTCTATCATACTACTGCTTCTTCCCCCGGTCCGTGGGCGATTACTCTAGCCAGACTTGGGGAAACGATGACAGGCCGGTGGAAGAATTGCTTGCGCCGTATCCGAATCTTGACACACAAGTGCTGTCACATTTGAAGATTGGAAAAGAGATCCGACCGTGGCGGCTATGGGTGCAGNNNGTATTCAAGATGACTGAAGCTACCTTGATCGGTCCTCTGATTACGATGGCANNNGATCCTTATCCTTTTATCCACAAGAACATGGTCTGCTTGTTGGGTGATGCAGGCCANCCCGGTATGAGTTCACTTTCTTTCAAGGATGCAGCTATAGCAGAACTAACACAGNNNCAGATGATGCCTCATCAGAGCCAAGGTGCATGTATGGCCATCGAAGATGCTGCTGCGTTGGGAATCCTCTTCAGCGAAAAGTACTTCAGCGGAGACATCAGTGAAGCTCTGGCGGTGTACGATACAGTCAGACTCCCCAGAGTGACGAGGGTACAGTCAGCCGCCGCAAAGGCAGCATACAACATTAACGAGAGAATTGGTGAGTCGAGCNNNTTCATGCCGCTTCATTTGGAAAGTAATGAAACTAAGAGTTGTCTAGGGTTCTCACAAAATAAGAACATCTCGACATACAAAGTCGAGGATGAGAAGAAGAAGCTGACCATTGAAGAGATGAATGCGNNNGTCAAGNNNCCCCGAACTGCGGTANNNGACTGGCGGCTAATAACGAAACAGTATGACATGTACAAAGATATTGAACAGTCTTTGGCAGAGAAGCGTGGAGCTGCATTCCGTGAAAAGTACATCCATGGACTGCCGGTTGGGTTGGAGCTTCCAAGTGGTATCATCATTGGGCAAGAGGCATGAGATGGTATCCTCAGAGTTAAAAAAGTCGTAGTACTAGCTACAGTAAAAATTGTAAATATTCATTCAAATATTCAATCGCTTACAAGAAAAGCCTATCTTGAAGCGCAAATAATTCATGGTGCCTATCTAGCTATAGAGTGTGTATACCTCTTCAGTCGCGCCGTGCAAATAATGTTGCTTTCTCAACCAACCATTTTCAACTACATCACCTATTTAATGTTTGCTATGCACACATGCGTATACGTATGCATATGTCTTTATGGTATATTATGCAATGATACAATTATGAGCAGCAGACAGAAGTTTTTCCGTTGAGTGAATAACTTGAAAATCGCATAATATGGATATTGGTTCTTATATGAAGAGATACAAACAAACGAATAAAGCTACAATCTTATTTATCACCAAATAACTTGCATTCAAAAAATCATTAATTCTTCTTCGCCAGCTTCACATTATACTCCAGGTCCCATTCCGCTTGTGAGTCTCCCGTGCGGGGCTTGAACTCGACAGTCAACCCATCCTTTACCGCGAATACACTATCATCTTCGAGATACTTGGAATCCTTGTCAAATATTTGAGTAGTCAAAGGGCTATATCCTTCTGTTGAAACCTGATTGGAGTTAGAAATATGTGAAATGAGTGACGAAGTAAGGCATCTTACAATGAGATGGATATGTGCGGGTCGGAACTCGTGGCGATCCATAAGCTTCAGCAACTTTCCTGCAGGACCATCGAAAGGAATNNNTTCGTTAAAATTAGTATCAAATGTNNNAACAAACCCATCTGCTTCTTCTGAGGACTCNNNCGGGAATGGTGTCGGGCGGAGACAGTAAAATGAGTATCGACCCTCTGCATCAGTGATGAACTTGCCGCGCAGATTGCAGTCAATCTGATCATCATCCTGCTGCTCATATAGTCCTATTATTTCACTCATTCTNNNGTGATTGTCCGTATTCGGAATCGTCAATGTACTCATACCATTTGTTGAAGCCTGCCAAACATCCACTGAAGTGTTTGGGAGGGGTTTGCCCGTCTCAGCGTCCGTCACTTGGCCATGCATGTAAGCTACCAAGCCATCCTTGGGAGTGTTAAATGTGATAGTAGTGCCGTTCTCTCGGATTGGCGCGTCAGCACGCCAAAAGGGTCCAAGAATGGCGGACGATGTGGGTGGCTTGTCTGTCTTGCTGGCTTCTCTGTATGTGATATCATCAACGAGCCTAATGTGTTGTGTCAGCTCNNNCATCAAAGGCAAACATCTACAGCGAGTATCATGAGAAGCCACGTACGATTCCAGGCCAATGACATCGCACACCAGCTGTCCCTCGTTGCGCTTGTTGTTACTCATCTGGCCTGCCCAGTTGATCATTTCCACTCCCGCCAACCACTCCTCTGTCGTTAGGTTGACCTCGCGCGCAAAATCGTGAACATGCTGGATGAGAGCAGACAAGACGGTCCGCATCCTGGGGGTTGTGTTCGGGCCCATGGCTTGAATAACATGGCTAGTGAACTCCTGGCCAAGGCCGCCATCATATGATTGAGAACCCATCTTGAAGATTTTGCTGATGTTGGATGCAGTTATTGATTGATTCTGTCGGTGCTATTGAGTTGAGAGGAGAATTGAATGCTGTATGACGGGTTATTATTGTCTGGCTTTAAGTGGTGAATGTCAAGCCTGGCGTTCGACCTTATAACTTGAACTCACGGCTATCCGAAGCGATCTGGATACCCGTGCTTGCCGTCCAATTAGTAAATAGACGATTATCAAAGAGCGCATAAGCCAAAAATGACGCCTGTATCGTTCGTTTTTCTCGTTCGTTTCGCCTCAGCCATGCCCCGAGTCCTGTATCCGCCTCGCGGGGTTCCCCCGATCCGAATCCGAATGTGGCTGCAATGTCGGATAACATCCCGGATTTCCTGATACTGGATGGTTCAGAATCTCCCCCGCAAAGGATGAGCGCTAATAAGCCGCTCGGCAGCGGATCATAGTCCCTAGAAGCGCCTGTATCCCCTCACAGGCCGTGAATTAATATTCGACTCAGGTTGAGTTGTCGGATAAGGGTCCTAGTCATGGTTGATTGGCTTGGTCTCGTGAGAAGGATGAAACTCCAACCATAGATGTGCGCTTACGCAATCTGTTTACAGTAACGACACAGCATGAGGGTATATTGAGAGTATTTTGTCATGTAAATTGCTTCATCCATCTATAGTCTTCTAATAAACCCCATGCAAGTCTACTTCTACTCCAATCGGTAATCCTTTTCCTCGCCCGTTTCCCATTTCGCTTCATCCGAACCGTTTGGCCGGCTTGCTCTTCGGAATCCCAATTCTAAGCCCTCAATCTCCGCCACCGGCTTCACTGCATGCACCTCCGCCTTATACTTGTCGGCATACCACTTGTCCAAGTATTTTGGATTCTCCACAAAGTCGGGATACACTTCCCGCATACGCCGCAACACCGTCCCCGAGATTTGGTCTACGCTATTATGATAACGTAAAGCGAGCACCTCTGGGCCCATGGTATCGCGAAGTTTCTGCTGGACATGTTCCGGTAACAAGCCAACTTTGAACAACAGTAGATCGTAATGTAGGAGGCAAACCTTGCCGTGCCAAGAGCCTCCACGAGTTGCTCGATGGTAAAGGCCGATGAGTGCTGTAATGGCGCCGATACAGCCGGTACCGTAGTCTGAGATGGGAAATGGGGGCACCATGGGCTCGTTGACACCCATGAACTTGCCTTGTTCCCACGCAATGCCCGTTACNNNGTCATTGTGNNNGTAATCCAATGAATGGTATATCAGNNNGATGGAGTTGAAGGAGGATCTTACGCAGTCCGAAATCTGCTGCCACCCAGGACGAGAAGCCCACTCGCCCTCGTATCCAAAACAATTCTCATTAACATACACAAAACCTTTGCCTCGCTTGATTCCCAATTCCGAAAGTTGCTTAGGGCCGTATCCCAGCTTTGCGATCGCTCCAGGGCGGTATCCGTCAACCACAACGTCGGCCTCGGCCAGGAGCTTCTCAAAAGCCTCTCTTCCCTCCGCAGACTTGAGATCCAAATCCGTCGCTCGCTTTCCCATGTTTCCGTCCACTTGGAAGAAGGGCACATCGCTGAGATAAGGAGCTGTCACTTTGATGACTTCTGCGCCATATTCGCCCAGAATTCTAGTGATCGTAGGGCCAGCAATGATTCGACATAGCTCCAGCACTTTGATGCCGGATAGAAGTCGGTTATCTTTAGTCTGGAGAGGTATTTGTGGTGTCTTTTCTTCTAAAATCTCAACCGACCATGGTGGAAGCGACATGTTTGTTTTGCCCTTGAGNNNGATTAGTATACGCAGCCCTGCCTTTGACTCTATCCCTCCAAAATGCCGACTTACGTGTGGAGTTTTGAGAAATTCAGCATGTGTATATGCTTTGATCCCAGCTTGTCTGTTCTGCGCATTCAACTCCTCTAATTCATCCACAGTAAATCTCTTCACCGCAGATTCAATGGTTTGCACAATTTCCTCATGTGTTGCCAAATCAGGCCGATACGGTTCCAGTCCAATCATCTTCAGCGTGGTCGACGCTTCCAATGATCCATGGATATGGTAATACTCATTAGGATTTTTGGTGGCATACAAATTGGCAGACATGCGGCGATAAGGATCAGATTGTGCCTGCAGAAAATCCGTGTCTACATTCGGCGAGAGNNNGCAAAGTAAGCAGCTCACATAAGTTGTTACACACAAACCTTTTAGCATGCTCTTGACTCCCTTGTCAAGTTTACCATATCCCCCAACTCTGGCCAAGTACGCTTGAAATAGGAAGGCTGTTGTCTTTTCAAGATCAACCACGATTTTTCTCTCAGAGACCTGTCCATCTTGCCGCGTATCTGCGAGGAGGGTTGCGACGGATGCCTCAATTGCTTTGAGTGCTGCTGTTGTTTCCGTTTCCTTGAATGGAATCGGAAAATAAGGCTGATCTCGTTCCGCAACAAATTGGACATATTCTGCCCGGCTCGCTACTCCAGCAGGTAAAGATATAGGATCAAATTGATTGCAGAGGTACTGCAGAATAGTAAGAGCCTCTTTCTTAGAGGAGTACGTATGTTTTGATGTCCCGTTCATGATCGCGGAAAAGAGGCAGTACCGAACAGATGCAGTCAAAATAAATAGTTGATTGCGCTTTTGCTTCTCGTGGTATCAATATGTCGTTTTGAAGCGAGTTTTTATAAGTCGCAAACGCCGTTTGGTGATGCCTGTGGCGATGTGAAGATGCCCGTGCCGTCAACTATGTGATGGAGATGAACCAAACGGAAACTCGCTGTCTAAATCCTAAGCTTGACCGAACAATACAGATAAAACGAACCCAGAGACATTATTACTTGGGAGATTCTAAGCTGAAAACTGACGGATCCACGACAATGAATTTGCCGCTCAATACGCCTAAATTCCTCTTTGCCATCTCGGGATCCCGTATCCGATTCCCTAAAACCCGGACTCCGACACTCAGTGGGGCCGCGCGCCCTTAACCGACACCTTCACATCTCCAAGACCATCTTACATCATGGGTCTCCCCTCACGCTGATAGTTTTCTGCACAATTGTTCGTTATCAAGGTCGGATGTCCATCGGCGGAATCGAACAGCCCGAAAGATCTCAGTGAACCGCATCTATCCGCGTGAGTCCCATCCGCCTGTCTCTTAACCAGGGGTAACGCCCATCCCTTGTGCATGCCAGATCAAGAGTTTGAGGCGCTCACTAGCTTTATTTACGCAGGACTATCTATCAATTGGGAAGGCTATTCGCTAAGAGAAATCCCGAGCCATGCCGTTCCTCAAGCTACAAGACCGAGACCGGCAACTATACTACACCTTGAATGCGCCTCCAACTACAACCTCATCGTCTGACAGTATAACAAACATCGTCCTCATTCATGGTTTGGGTTCTTCGAGCTCTTATTACGCTCCGGTTATTCCGAAGCTTGTAGATGCAGGATATTCCTGCTTGGCACTGGATTCTCATGGTGCGTGCATTACCTGTNNNTTCTTTCATGCCTTGNNNCCTTTATCCNNNCTTGACTCAAATNNNCACGGCGCCGCATTAACCCCATTGACTGGTCAGGGCGGCAGCCTTGATATTATCATCGATGATATTGGCGCTGCTGTATCAGCTCTCAATATCTCACCCAGTCGCACCGTTATAGTCGGTCATTCCATGGGAGGAATTGTTGCTCCTGAAGCTACTCTTCGCTACAAATTCGCTGGCACTGTTCTTTTGGGCCCTGTTTACCCAAACGAGACTCTCACAAAAGTGCTCCAAGATAGAATTGCCAAAGTCCAACAAAGTGAGAACATCCTAGCCACTTGCCGCTATTTGAGGCGCNNNGTACACATGTGGTTCAGACCTAACTGGCTAATTTTCCTTTCTTTAGATGGGATGGATCCTTTGGTAGATGTCATTCCCATAGTTGGAACGGCATCATCATCTACACCGCTGCAACGCGCCTTCATTCGTACTCTCCTCCTGGCTCAAACTCCAGAAGGCTATATCGCAAACTGCAAAGCCATTGCATCTGCCTCAGTCCCAGATTACGCGAGCATCAGTACCCCTCTTTTGCTCGTCAATGGCGCTGAAGACTTTGTTTGCCCGATTGAGCTTTCACAGAAGATATTTGACGGGTATGTAATCTCATTTCTTTCANNNATANNNCAAATTGCTTACTCGCTTCATAGCTGGGGCTCAAAGGATAAGAAACTACAAATTCTCGATAAAACTGGCCACTGGTACTGCATTGAATCACCGGAAGAAGTTGGGGATGCTATTGTTAAATTCGTGAGTGGCATCAAAACTGCGTAATCTCTGTAAAGTACACCACAAAGAGTAGTATATATATGCATCCAAGTATGTTCCATACGTACATTGAGAACATAATTTAGTACCTTGATCTAAATTTTCGCCTTTGTCTGGCGGTTGTATAGTGCTCTCAGATCCTTTCTCAGAATTTTGCCCGTAGGACTTCTAGGAATTGCATCAATGAAGATTACACCACCCCTTAGTCGCTTATGATCCGCCACTTTGTTTTTAACATAGTCAATAAGTTCGCTCTCAGATACCTTTCCTTTCGCTGTAGGCACAAGGGCAACGTATGCCCTGGGCACTTCCGTGTCTTCTCGATCTGTGCCAATCACTGCAGCGTCAGCAACGGATGGATGTGATGTCAGCACTCCCTCAAGCTCGGCTGGGGCGACTTGAAGCCCCTTGTATTTGATCAGTTCCTATATCGCAACTAGTCAGATTCTTGTCATGCTTCTCCGTGAGGTTGGAAGACCAAGACTCGCCTTCTTCCTGTCTACCATGTATAGCACATCTCCTTCCATTTTGAGAATATCGCCAGTTCGGAACCATCCGTCAGTGGTAAAGGATGACTTATTAGCTTCGGGATTGTTGTGATACCCTTTGGTGACCATTGGGCCTTTTAGCAATGCCTCGCCTGGTTGTCCCGCTTCGACATCGTTATCATTCTCATCCACTAGCCTTGTAGACAAATGAGTTGTTAACTTTTCTTCAGATAAGCTTTGGTTAGTTGTTCTGATCATACCTTAGGCTAACATTCGGTAATAATGGACTCAAGCTTCCCATAGTATCCTTCCGCTCTGGTGGAGTATAAGTAACAGCACCAGTTGTTTCACTTAATCCCCAGACTTGATAAACGATGCCTTTGAGCTTCTTGCTAGCCGATTCTTGTATCTCAAAGCTCATCGGCGCCGCAGCAGCCGTAGCATACTCAACGCTCTTGAATTGGTCCTTGACAGCTGGATGCTTTGCAATCGCCATGTATATAGGCGGTACAGAGAAGAAGAAGGTCAGTTTGAGTTCCGCGAAATATCGAACGAAATCATCAAAGTTGAAACTTTGCATCCAATATATGACGGCCCCTTCGTAGACACAATTTATGAAGTAACTTTGCAAGCCAGCGATGTGAGCTGGGGGCAAATGACCGAGCGTCGACCTAGGGAAAGATTTGCCCATTTTGGCCCATGATTCGCGGCCCATAGTGCTGGGAAGATAGCATTCAGAAACCATGTTCATGTGAGATATGAGGACGCCTATGACAGTTAAATATCCTTTCATCATTGCGAATATTTGTCCATCTTACCTTTTGGTAACCCAGTAGTGCCTGATGAATACATAATGCATACCTTGCTGTCTTCCAGCTCTTTTGGATCAGTGATTCGTCTCCAATCTAGAGATCCTTTGAAGTCGCATTTCGCTGTGCCATCAGCGCTCACCAGCTGGATCTCTGGGTATGACTTCAAGACAAGAACATTTTTGGCCGGTAATCCACAATTGCGAGCAGCGTTCAAAGCAACGCCTTTCACATCTTCGCTGCATACAACGATCCTACCAGGTCCGTCTTTGATCTGTCTTGTTAAATCTGACACCGTGGAGGAAGGCGACGCGGCTGAATAAATGCCATCTGCAGCAAGCACGGCGTAAAATATGCAACCCAGTGCAGATTGCCCAGTAGATATCGTGACAACCACGTCTTTTTCGGGCCCTTCCTTTCCAATACCGAATTGATGGCGAAGGAAGTAGGCGAATTGGCGCGTTAAATCGCGAGCGCGTGCCTTGGTGATAACATGAGATGGGTATTTAGCTTCAGCAAATATCGGCGCGTCTTCTTTTGCTTGAGATTCTTCAAATTCTGAGCAGAATGAGTGTCAGTTACTCAAACTGAGATGAGGGCCGTGGCGCTGGGAGGAGTTGGAGATGGCATCATGCGGAGTAGCCATTGTTAGCATACCGAATAAGAGAGTAAGAAGATCCACGTTTGGAACCTCCATCTGTCTTGGGTTTGAGTATATCATGATGAATGAGCTAGACGGAGTATACGAATATACGTGTTTACGAATCAATTCAATTTAATCGCCTTCATACAAGAACAGATGTTGCAGGAGGGTGTGTCACTGTATACATGTACGAGTATGTATGCCAACAGGGTGGTTTGAACGCCGCAACTCTTTCTCTTCCTTCGCTCAATCACCCCAGCCGCCACTGTCTCACAAAAGCAAGCCGAGGCCCATGCAGCTGAAAAGCGATTTAATACACTTATCAAGGTATCTTCCTCCGTGTATTGTACACTAAATGCGGAGTGTCGGATGTGGTTGGCCCAGCGCATGATCAACATCCTTGGCCCCTCATTGTCTCTTCTGCAAGCTACGCCCAATTTGTTCTTTGAGCATGCAAAATAATCGAGGCTAAATGCATCTACAAGGGGCATGTCTGGGGAATTTACCCCAGTGAAGCGGGGAGCGGACACTTCAAAGCTGCCGTAACCGTAAGGCCACCTGGAGATAGGTAGGGAGGTGATATTTTCCTCGTATTCTTAGTTACCTGTATTTTGTCTCTTCAATTCACTCCCAGGTTTGAGCCGAACATTTTGACAAGGCAATCTTTAGACAAGGCATTCCTCCACTCGTATATCCGACACTATCGCTACTAACCTGAGTCTAACAAGTCTAACAAGCCCCCTTGCCCCCTCTTCAGCCCGATGCAGTCCGATGCTATCAATTGATCTGTCCAAGCCATCGTTCATTTCAAGAAGCGCCAACCATCGAGGCTTTCGTCAGGCAATCCTGCCAGCTCAATAACACGCCGCATGGGATATTGCTATCCAGAGACATAATACAAAACTGGCCTTTTTTACTCAGCGCTCTTTTATACTTCTTGGCTGGTAAGAAAGTGAACCTGGAGGGCCATTGTCGATCAAATCCGCTCTTCAACTAGTCTTGCGCTAGCTCTTATATAAAGTGAACTATTGCCACAATTCCCATCCGAACCTGCTACAATGACTCAAAGTCATTAATCTTCCGTAGTATAGTGGTCAGTATGCAAGCTTGTCACGCTTGAGACCCGGGTTCAATTCCCGGCGGGAGAGCGCCACCCTTACAAAGGGTTCTTTTTTTGTCTATTTCACTTTTTATCTTTCGAGATTAATCAATCTTCTTTTTTTTTCTCATTCATCCTAATAATAACCAGTATCTATTTATGAAATCTGTTTAATCGCTATTGGGTATTTTGTGCTCTCTAAAATGATCATGTTCACATCATGCCAATCAATCGCCAAACGAAAGAAAACAGCTGCAGTCTTCAACCAAGTACAAAACATCAATTGTTCTCGCACCATCTCTTTCTCAATGCGCTTTCCCACTCCCCAAAGTTCTTCACCATGCCATCGATCCAAAGGATTTCTCCCGTGTGTAAAAACTGATTCAGCGGCGGTATCGTAAACCACTCGTGGTCACTGCGGCAGACGACATCTAGCTTGCGATCGCCCGTCTTGTTCCCAGGCTGCTTAATGATTCCATTCAAGCACTTCTCACAATAAGTGTCCACACAAAATTGACACAGGTAGAAGTTCTCAGACATCGAGATGTTGTTCAAGCATTGGGCGCATGCTTTGTTGACTGACTGGATATCAGGTAGTTTCGGCTCGACCCTTGTGCGTACAGGAGAAGCCAGCGGCGTGGTCATTGCAGCAGCTCGGTTGACTTTTCTCATAGACCGGGCCAGTGCTTGCGCATTTTCAGCATCGTTGGCTGCGACAAAGATTTGCAGCAGGTTTTCTACTGCATATCGGTCGTTGCGCGGCTCATCGTCGAGCAAAATGTCGAGACTGTTGATGACCAGGCTTCCTAGCAACTGTCGGGCCTCGAGCTCCTTTTTGAGGAGACGATAGAACATTGCGAGGTATATAGACGCAATGTTGACATCGGAGCCGTACTTGTCTGCAGGAATATCCAAATTTTGATGCTTGCTTTGCTTTTCTTGGACCTGCTCTAATTTCTCCAGCCACTCCATGGCCTCAGGGGAGGTGAGGTCCGTCTGAAGGATCTTTTGCTTATATAGAGCAGACAGCTTTTGGAAAGAGGTTGCATGTCCATGACGCGTTGGAACGTTACCGCGCGGTCTATACTCAATCAAAGAAATCTGCTCAAAAATAGCAATCGACTGATCGAGGTCGCGATTGTACGCGCAGGTGTTCCCATATGCCAGACGCAGATAAAGCACACCCATCTGGTTGCGTGTAGTATGAGCAATCTCGATGGCAATCTCATACTGGTGCAATATGAATTCTACCTCCCCAGTCTTGCAAGCTGCTTTAGGAATCCATTCCATGGTGAGGTGCTTATCGCAATTTTCCAGGAGTAGATCGGTTAACATACTCGCTTCCTTCTCCTTGGTTGTGGTTTTCTTCGCCAATTCTTGAAGCAGCTTCATCATTTCAGCGTGCAGATTCTCATTTGCTAGCATTTCCAGATAAGCAATTTCAGCTTCAAAGTGCTCAGAAGCGTTCAAATTCGCAGCTGGAGAGCTGTCGATTGCTTTGCGGTAGTACTCAAGTGCAGGCTCTCTTTTCCCAGTCATGTAAGAGCAGCGTGCAATGAGCAGATAATCTTTGTACAGTCGCCATTTGCAGCTGGTCAAAGCAAAGCCTTGCAAAGAGCTATCTTGAATGCTTTTCTCCTCAATCTCAGCACACTTTAGAGCCTGAGCCAAAGCCTCGTCGTATTGCCCATACTTGGATAGGCAGTAAGCAATGCGCCCGGCGGTTCCGACACTGTTGTGATCTAACTCAAGGGCTTTGTTGTAATGAATAAGGGCATCACTATAGAGTCCCAGCATCAGATATGTACTTCCGAGCCGTCGATGCCAATGCGCTGTTTCGGGATAATTGGCCCATTCGATGGCTTTCAACACCCTCTCCCTAATTGGCGTTCCGGACCAGCGGCTCTGCGCTTGAGACCATGAGCGCTCTTCGCTCATAAATGCCACATTCTGGACAATCTTGAAACAAAATAGTGTCGGAACATATTTGTAAAAGTCTGCACAAAGCCATTGCTTTGCATAAAATCGGCCGATTGCTTGACATATTCCCAAGTCCTCTTTGACCGATTTGGCCACAAAATCTTTCGCTTCAGTCGTGAGGCTCGCAAGGATCTCAGGATCATTAAGCCATTTGCGAAGGCCTTGGATATTAGAGTCAGTAAGCACCTCCAGTCCCTCGTTGTTCTTCTCATACATGGTGCTCCAGTCGTATATGATGTCCTCGACAGTAAGCATGTTGTATATGCTCATGCCAAGCTCCTTCTTATGTTCTGATGGAACACTTGCCGGGTCAAGTGCTGTCAAATGTTCCTGCCAGTACCATGCAGCGTATTGTTTTATAGCTTCCTTGCCATGATCCAGCTCCTGGTTATCAAACCACGACCTGTCGTTAAAGATTCTCAGACAAGTCTTCAAGACGTTGATACGAGCCTTCATCATGTCAAATCCAACCATGACGCCTCCTTTGGTAGCATGAACAGTGTTTTCACTACTCTCACGGAAGAACTGTCTCACTGATGTGTGAGAGAAAGTTACATATGTTGTCGATGGATTCGAGCGAAAATCGACTTCGTTGGAAACGTCAAAAACTCCGGGACTTCGTGCCGGGCTGAAATGTCGGGTCGGGCTTGATGTTTCAGCTGCAGGTGGACTGGTCGGACTGCTGAAGATGCCTCGGCCACCAGGACTGCCTCTACCAGAAGGACTTACTCTGCTACCAGGACTACCTCTACCAGCAGGGCTGACTCTTCGGCCGGGACTGCTTGTATCAGAAGAGCTGAGACCTCGAGGACGCGGGCTTTCATTCCTATAATTTCTATCCGGATACACCTCTCGATGCGTTCTAGCAAAGTCTTTGAGCAGATCATCGGTGGTCAATCCATCTTCACGCTCAAGTGCAAAGAAGCACGAGTATTGGCCCCGCAACGACTCCTCAAGTCTCAGGGGAGGATCTCCGAATTTCATGATGAGCGCAGCTTCCAACTGCTCCAACGTGAGCGATTCTTCGGCACAAGACACCCACTGAAGCATCTCATTGAGGTCACGAGCATCCTCCTCTGAGATCGTAACAGAGAGATTGGCTAGTGTCTCGTTGAGCATCCCGTTAATCTCCTTTGGATAGGATTTCAAGCTTTTAAGGATCGAACTGGGATGTCGTTTCTGATTGATCTCATTGAGCATAAACTTTGCCAGAATGAAGAGGCCGTCGACTTGCTTCTTCATGGACTCAATGACTTCTTGCTTGAAGTCTTCCGGAGATCGACTGAGTATCCTTGAATGACGCACACCTTCAGAGATGAAGGCGCTCACATCATCCGCAATGCGATCCGGTGTCACGTAAATTGTTGTATACACCTGGCCAACTGCATTTGGATCCAACGCAAAGGACACTATGTCTGCTAAATAAGATCTTCCAGTCAATGCGAACTGTATTTTTGAAGGTTCGGAGTCATCTTCGGGGGCAAGCAAGGAGAGAAGCTGCTCGATGTCACTCTGTTCCGCCTCGTCAATGCCGTCGAGAAAGATATAAGTAGTCTTGTCGCGGGTATCATCCAAGAATGGCTGTACAAACAGCCTTCTGAATGCGCTGGGCACCGTCTTGATATCGTCGCTGCTGTGAAGCTGCCTTGCGAGTTTTTCGGCGTAAAATGCATCGGTTTCGCTAAGCTGATATGCGACATCGCGTAAAGCCTGCAGCACAGATCTTGTCTCGGGATCATTGGCGGAGAAGAAGAAATATCCTAGCTGTGGGAGATTCTCGAGGCCCCATGTAATAAGTCGTGAAGTTAAGAAAGATTTGCCAGTACCTGGGAGCAAGAAGAGTTTAGTATAGGCCATAGTTGTTCTGTTACCAAATTGTAAGAATGACTTACCAGGATTACCGCACACCCATAGATGGCGAGTCTCGCCCTGAATCCAAGACTTCAACCCTTCATCTTCCAGCAACCAGTCACCAGTTCCTTGAACTCTATACTTGTTGAACGCATCGTACGAGTCTTCCGCATACGGAGTAGGCTCTAAGACCTCTCTCAACTTGTCTCTGTAGGAAAGACCCCTATTTTGTTGCTGTCCCATCCTCATGTCCAGAATATTTTGATTCATCTGTGCGACGAGGTTCTCGACTTTGTCTGTCTTGAGGTTGAGTTCGGCAACACCGCCATAAGTCTCTGCAATGACTTGCCGCTCCTCTCCCAGAGTGAGGGCATTGAGCCTTTCCAGTGCTGGTTGAACAGGACTCTCGATTCCAACGAGCTTTTTGAAGTACGCCTTGAACCTTCCACTGCGCGCGACTTTGGTGGCAATAACGAGAACCTCGAACAAAGTTGCCAGTATGGTAACGAGCTTATCACGCAGTGCAGGACTAAGTGCATGGTTCAAGTACACGTCCAGCCTCGATGTGAAGTCCTGTAACGCATTAATCTTAACATTCACGTGCCACCTCATATGTCAGAGCTGCCTTACCTTCAGTTGATCGAATAGCTCTAATATCGAGTCGTACATGGAAGAAACATCGTGCGCCGCGTTGATCAGATACATGACTGCGGCGAAAATACCCTGTGCTGGTGGGAAAGCTTCTGAAACCCCCTCGGCAACAATGTCTCCTATCAACTCTACCGGTCTTAGAGTCACTGCGATGGCATCGAAGATACTCTGGCGCTTCTCTCGAAAGTGGCTAAACTGGTCATTCTGAGTAGTCAACTGCTGCTTCAAATCGGATATGGTTTTCATCGGTGGCTTCAGAAACTCGTCTAGTGTTAGGCCTTTGTCGGATGGATCTTTGAAGAGCTTCGCAGCATCCGCCAAGATGGCGGCAAACTGCGTCTCCATCCCCAGAAATTTCTGAGATGGCTGCTTCTCATCATCACCCATCTTTGCGACCATGATGCTGTCTCTCCCAGCACTCTCCGTCGCATAAGAAGAGCTGGGTATTTTAAATGTTCAAAATCCCATTTTCACGACTTTGGCTACACCAGCGTTTAGTCACTCCGCCTCCTGTGGGGGCAAGACGTGCCAGTAGCAGGGGCTCAAGAGCCTCAAGTGACAGGCTAGACGCTTTCTCCGCCTCACTTACGCGCGCTAGATACCGAAAAGCCATCGACCCGCATGCTGATCCATGGTCGTTTTCGCGACAGGAATCGTCACCTGCGCAGGGGTTACCAGTTGCTGCGCCGTCATCGAAACCTTTCGACTGCTACCTAGAAGAGGCGGGGGCTTGCTGCATGTATGTATCCGTCGAAGTTTCAAATTCGGTGCTTCCATGTTGCATCAGGAATAGGGGCGAACTCGCTGGAGCAGGTGAAATGTAGCCAGCTGCCTTTCTTAAACTCAGGGCTCGCCTAATGCATGTACAATACTGGGCTGTGCTTGGCAGATCTTGGCCACCAATGCCACACACGTTGGAGTCAGTGTAACTCCTTGGTGTCTTTCCGAGTGGAACTGGCTCTCTCTGACTATTACATGTTACAAGGGGGTTTGACTCCTACTGCCACCTGATCATCCCACTATCCACTCATGTCTAAGCGTGTAAATAAGCTGTACATAAACAAGGCTAAAGGGCGATGACCAAGGCGATGCTGAAAGTGGGCGCGAGAAGCCCACGTACATTATTCAACAAATCCGCCAATTGCTCCTTGCCACTGCTCTAGCATTGGTACCTAACGTGGCGCGGGGCGGGCCGTTGGTGGCATTTCATCCGTAGTCTTACGGAAATACAATCCATATGATTCCAAAGGCGTCTACATGTGCTTTTCGGTTGTAATGCAACTCGTATTATTTTAAATTAGCTGGCTGATTTTATTTCATAGAACGCTAGCTGTTTCTATTATAAATGGGATTATGAATATAACTATACCGTTATATTTGACCATTTCCCCCGTAGTACTACTTTAGGTAAAATAGTTCCCCATCCAAATGAACACAGAGAAATGTAGTAGATGATTAGCTTCACATATGCATCTATCATTCTTCTCTTTTATGGCTTCTTAAAAGTGACACTTTCTGTCCCATCTCGCACGGTCAAGGTGATTTCATTATCGGAGACTATGCAGTCAGACATGTATAGTAGTCTTAAAAAGTTGGAATTAGGCTAACTTACGCTCAACATCTAGGAGTTTTTGTTTTGGAAGAGTATAAGATTCCGTCGGGAAAAAGTCGCCTAGATCCTTTCCATCAAAGCCGTAAACCGAAACGTAAGGAACAAAAACATCTTCATACTCGATATGCCTGCTCATGGGTGGATTTTCGATCCAACTCCACCCGCCATCTTTATAGACAGTAAAGGCGATTGTACCTATAAATTGGAAGACAGAATTTCTTTGAAAACGAACACCTTTAATGTCGTTGGTGTTTAAATGCGATACGAGTGTTTCGTGGCGAGCTTGGAGCTCGGTCTCAGGAATAGGCTGTCTATTGATATCCGCCATTGCTGTACTCAAACTTGTTTAGGTAGAAAAGAGTATGTTACCCAGAGAAGAAGAGGATGTCCAAGACACACATATATATACTGATCCGGTCTAAGACTGTAGGAAGCATACTTACCCCTCCAAAAGATGTGGGAAATGGGCACCGTATTGCTTGCTGGCAGTTCTCTTTGCGGAGGTTTGGGGTTGGCGGAGGCAATCCTCCATGTAGTTATTTCTTATTGGCGGTCTAACACCGCGCGCTATCGTAAGAACAGCATAGATAACACGAATATAGCTAGAACAGAGAAAAGTTAACAGCTATCATCCAAGTACAGTTTAGCCGCCATGTACAATACCAAGCTGAAGGTGACGTGGTGCCCCTCCGGATGCCCCTCTAGAGCGGCTGAAGCCAAACTTCACGCACATACATTTGAATGGAAGATTTGACTGGGTGTTACGACCCGACTCTTGTGGTCGCAGCATATCATGCTTTTAGAAAAGCGGCGAAACCGGTGAGCTCGGTGAGAGGGGGATTCTAAGAACACGAGCGATCTGACGTTTGTGGCCGAGACTTTGTTCGACAACTTGTTAAAACCATGGCAATCCGGAAATGATGGGGAAGCACAGTGTTTCATAGTATATATTCAGCTTACAAAGCCGACGATCAAGGAATCACCTCATTCGATCACCAACGGAATGACAAATCAACATAAACTACAGTATTCACTATGTAGACATAAAACTACATGTATTTAGCTGGCGTAGTAATTCGTTGTGTCAAAGATGCAATCGCGTACACCAAGAAGCCACTTCACACGCTGTGTATCACATTTTGGCGCCTCATTTACCGCACATACAAAGAAGAAGCCGCAATGACCTCGGTTACCTCTCGCCAAGCCTTTCGCAGGACAGACAATTATACCCCAGGCAGCGCCAAAGTGAAGCTCATCACGGAGGACTTGCCCCTTCCTCTCCACCCAACCGCCGTTCTGATCAAAGTCCACGCCGTCTCTCTCAACTATCGTGATGCCAACATCGCTAATGGCGGTAACCCTTGGCCGGTCATTCCCAATGGCGTGCCTGGTAATGATGCGGCTGGCGAGATTATCGCAGTAGGCGATAGAGTATCGCTCGTGTCCGTAGGAGACCGAGTAGCCCCGATCACCGACACCAAATACGTCAGTGCTCGCTCGACTGAGCGATCTTGGCTCGCGGCAAATGAAGATGGCACCCTCGCAACACATCTTGTTTTCGATGAAAGCCTTGTTACGCGGCTTCCTGAACATTTAGACTGGGTCCAGGCGAGCATCATTCCTTGCGCTGGAACAACCGCTTGGTCTGCACTCAAGGGTGCCACCATGGGTCAAACCGTTCTAATTCAAGGTGAGTCTTTGAGGAATTTATGTTGTCCAGTGGCTGACAATATCCCTAGGTACTGGCGGGGTTGCAACTTTTGCTCTGAAGCTCGCCCGAGTGTCTGGCCTCAGGATTATCCTGACATCTTCCAGTGACGAGAAGCTCAATAAAGTTAAGCAGCAATTTGGAAAGCCTGAGATCCAGACCATCAACTATAAGACGAATCCAGAGTGGCATGAGGAAGTCTTGAAGCTCACCAATGGCATTGGTGTCGATCTTGTTGTTGAGAATGGCGGCAGCGATTCTCTCGTCAAGAGCATGCTATGCACCCGACGTGGTGGTATTGTTAGTCAAGTAGGCTATCTTGGGGGTTCAAAGCCCGAACATCTGAAGGAATTCGTTTCCACCATCATCGACCGCAGGCTGAATATTAGGTCAGTAGTCTCTCTCAAGTCCACATAGTTCATGGGGTGACCTAATCATGATACTAGGGGAATCAACTGTGGCTCTAAAGATGATCAGGATGATCTCATGACTGCTATTTCAGCTTCGAAGATGACCTTTGAGGATATCATTGACTCAGTATGGCAATTTGACAAGTCAGAAGAGGCGATTGAATTCGTCTGGCAGGGTAAGCAACTTGGGAAAGTTGTTATTAAAGTTGGACTGTAAAAAGCACGCATACTCCCTAGGGATATGCTGCTGAAGCGGCGGCAAGATGAGGTAGACTTCATGTTGGGTGTATTAAGGTTATTCTACCCGCTCGAGTATGTTAAGAATTTTCTTATATTCATTCCCATTTCTCAAAGGATGGCAACTCCTATTCGATGCGAGATGCGTGCTTCAGAAAGCTACCGCCGTCTTGCTTACACATAAGCCTAGCTTTTGCCATTCACGGTTTTGTAACTTGACCAACGCATATTAACAAGCAGAATGGCGGGGTTGTTTAAGCCTGGGTCGATCCTGGTCAAGAACACAAACTAAGCGCTACTATTTACTCGATACCTTGTACAACTCCAGCCTCGAACTCGTAAACAGTTTCACAACTCCGGTCCTAGAAATTCGCAGGATCTAGCGCTGTAACGCAGCCACCTAATGAAATACGAGATGTCTGAGACACGGCTTACCATACTGTTTGAGACTGGCTGAAAATTATGGATTCAGCTCATTGTTACCTTCTTTCTCCACCGGAACTCTCTCCTCGAACTCAGTTAGCATTGCCTTGTCTGCTGTCATAAAGGCTTAAACGAGATAGACTGAAGTATACGTAAAAAAGCAACCACTTTAATATTAATTCCGAATTCAACTTTAGCATTTGTACTCGGGGCCAACAACATGCAGCTGCGGGGTGCGACCTCTAGGTGACCGATTTCGGGTGACCTGAACCAACGGATTTCCCCTCCCGAGGATTGCCGCTCATTACAATGGACCATCATGGCTCATCAGAATAGGCTTTGTGCCACAATTTGAGTGGCCAACGTCAACGAGTTGAGTCGGACGATTTGAGTCAAACGGAAGTTCAATGGTGGTGGTAACACAGCTCTGCTCCTGTTTTACGATGCTACAGCACACCTGGCGTCGTTGGTTTAAGGCACGCATCTGCGTCAAATCTGCGTTCCCGGATCTCGGGCGATATCGTTTGCAAGCTTCCTTCCGATGACATTCACTACTCAATGTCGCACTAGACTATCACACAATTAGAATTCGCCGATGTTAGGTCACCAAATCAATACTAGATCTAGTAAGTACAGAGTAAGTACGGAGCACTATACGATGCTAATTATCGCTCACAGCGGATGGTTAGTAATGTCAATGTCACCTGGTCCTTGATATCCTCTCCTCTGACTATATATATATTCCTGCAGGACACTTGGGGACTCTAGGCTTGCAAATTCCAAGGACAATTCAGTATACTTCTATTTCCCATTAGAGGAGCATCACAATAATTGACTCACCCATCTTTTAATTACACCATTGCCCCAAAATGTTATCGGGGCCACCCAGCAAGATCGCAGTCGCCCTGTTTTCAGGCTTCCAAGCTCTCGACGTTTTTGGACCTCTGGACGCACTCAATATTCTCTCATACACCAACCCCTTAGAATTATATCTACTCTCTACGACCTTGGATCCAGTCTCTACCATCCCCATAAAAGGCGCAAGCCCCGGCGCAATTGGACAGAGACTAGTTCCAACACATACATATCAAGATGCTCCAAAGGATATAGAAGTTCTTCTCGTGCCAGGAGGTCGGGGGACCCGTGACATTGAGCTCACGCAGCCTGTCGTGGAGTTCATCGAGGCAACATTTCCGAGCCTCCGCTTTCTGCTTACTGTCTGTACGGGGAGCGCCCTTGCAGCTCGGTCTGGTGTTCTCGATGGGAAGAATGCCACCTCTAACAAGCTGTCTTTCGAATGGGTANNNCGANNNACAATTNNNACCTCTTTGTTAGTCATANNNTTGACACAACCCGACTTTCCAGTCATGACGCAAGGTCCCAACGTGAAGTGGGTTCGCCGCGCGCGATGGGTACAGGATGGCAACATTTTGACTTCTTCGGGGGTATCAGCTGGTATTGACATGATTTACGCCTTTATTGCTGACCAGTATGGCGAAGAGGCCGCCTCACAAGTTGCAAGGGTGTCTGAATATACTAGAAACACTGACTCTACGAATGACCCATTCAGTAAGGCTGCCTAATACGGGCAAGGGGCATGGAGAATAGTATTGTATAGAGTATCCAGTGTCAAATGAGAATCATGGCTTGAAAGAAGCCTCCATAACCATCTGCCCATAAATTTACTCTACAAACAAGCGATCGAGCTAATTTTGCCTATACCGACAGCTCACCGGGTTTTTATTATCCAGCGTCCTTGCCGACATTCCCAAGCAGCCCGTGTTGCCGCCAGGCGTTTGGAAGCCCAAACCCAGCCAAATCCTCCACGAGCCGTCAAGGCTAACCGGACAAGCAATCAAGCCGGCATCCTTGAAAAACAGATTCTTATCCTTATCAACCCTCCAACCTTTCGTTTCCCCATATCGCGGAAGAGACTGGCTCCCAGTAAGGAAGCCTACTATGCCCTGCCCTGTTTCCATATATCAAAGTCAGCTATCATTATAATTGAGAGTCTCATAGCCAATGAAACAGAATAAGACGTACCCATGCCAGAACGATCGACAAAGACCTTTTGCTTCTCCTGTTCGCAGGAATACAACACCAGCTCCTCGTTTGCAATGTAAAAAGTTGCGTGGCCGCTCGACTCGCCTTTGCACGTGGCATTCTGCAGAGGAAAGTTTAGATATAAGCCGCTCTTGGCTGCACTCAATTGTGCAAAATGTATGGGACTGGCTGAATGAAGTGCCATCACGTCAAAGGTCCTGAGTTTAGGTGGTGGAGTTGCAGTGGCAGAAGACAGTAGAAGGGAGATGGTGGAGATGATCTGGAACTTCATCATGGCAGAGTATCGTAATGCTTGAAGTGCGTAAATTGAGAAGAGCTGTCAAATTGTCAAAGCAATATCCATCTTAGTATTGCTCATATCCAGCGCTTTTTATATCCCTCTCCTTACCGCCCTAGAATCTCAGCTTCTCACCATGTGAGACATTGGAGCCGCTAACACCAACGTCGTGATACAATGAATGCTAAGCCGCCACAATATCGGTTCGGATCCTCTTCTAGAGTGCAACACATACGATCTAGATGCATCGGCGCATCTTGGCAGCTGTAGTCAAGAGCGGTTGACACGTAACGATAATACCAAGAGCTGGACTATATCCAGAGTAACCTCGTATAACGGTCTGCCCTTTCGAACACGAGAATCCTATTCGATCTGCGATGGGTCGTGGCTGCAGCGTGGCTGCATTTTTAACCTACGTGTAATCAGCTGAGAGCACATGCAAAGGGTAAAAGAAGCAAGGGAGAAGCTTGCTTACTTATTCACGCCAATTCATAATGTTTGCTTAATTTGTATAAGATTGGAGATCACTTGCTTATGCTTCGAATATCATGATCATTGAAATCTTTCATAAACTTCCAGCTTGTGTGCTGGATAAACACAATATGCCGTTAAATTGACTCTATATGGTATCTATGCATAATCCAATCCGCTTGCTAATGTGTCCTTGCTAGTATTCCCATCTGCTCTGAATAACGCTAAAGAAAAAAAGGGTTCGTGAAAAGTCAATGACTTGTTTTGGTATCATATCATACGTCGTTTGCTGCCACGTCTTCTGCATCTTCTTGCACTTGCTGATCCGACAGCTTGGGATTTCTAAGGGCTAATGCAAAACCAATCATGGGCAGACATATAAACATGCCCGTGATGCAGAGTATCTGCTGAATGCTTTGATAACTGTGAATAATGGCGGCTCGAATCTCGGTGCCGACTGGGTATTGCGAAACAATTGAGAACGGGTTTTCGTAAATGGCTCGTGCCAGCGTGGTATTGGGTTGAAATGCCAGACTCGCTTCCAATGTTGGGTATAAAGTTTGAGTCCAAATTGCTCCAGATAAACAGGTGCCGAGCGCACTCCCGACATTGTAGAAGGAGAGGTAGAGGCCTGTCAGGATGGCAACGTGATCTCGAGAGGCTGAGGCCTGAATCGAGGCTTGGGTGGGATAGGCAAACAAGCCACTGGAGAGTCCCAGAAGAATCTGGCCCCCGATAAGTCCGCTCCTGGATGCCGTAGTTGCACCTCCGGGGAATTTGATGAGAACGCCCAGAGCAATCATGAACAAGACTGTGCCGAGGACAATGATGTGTTTGAGGCGTCGAAACCTGTAGATGACAAGGCCCACCGCCACGCCGCTGACAACGCCAAAAAAGGAAAAGAAGGAGAGGATTCGGGTTGCGCTCTCAATGGGGAAATCGAATGCAACAATAAGAACGGTATAGAGATAGTTGCCCTGCACGTACCAGGCAAAGTTGAGCAAGCTCCGCACGGCTAGAGCCGCCCAGACCCCGCGATCCTTTAACAGGTGGAAGGGGACAAGGGGGTTTCTGGCGCCGTTCTTCTCCCACAGGACGAAAGCGGGAGCGAAGAAAAGCCCGATGACCAGCGGGATGACGACCTGCGGGTTCCTCCAATGAGATACCGTGCCGCCTGCAATCGTCAGAGGAGTCAGAACAAGACTAAACGCCGTGACGAGAGTAAGCAGGCCGATGGCGTCCACCTGATCGAAGAGCCGGACACTCCATTTGCGAAGACTGTCGAGACCAGCGTAGGCATCTCCAAACTCGCTCTTCTTCCTGGATCTATTAGACCCTGTGCGACGGTCGATCGAGTACAGTGTGATTAGGAGGGGAAGTGAGGCGACAGGGTAAATGATGCACCACATGCCGATTCCCCAACGCCACGTGGTTACGCGCAGCACGGCAGACGTAATGCTGCCGCTAATCCATGTGTTGATCACAAAGGGCAGGGCAGGTATGTAGCTGAAGAAGACGCGAGCCCGCATGGACGAGAAGTCGGCCACAAGGATCTCCAGCATCAGGACGATGCAAGTGTAGCCGACCTGGTACGTGATGGTTCCGGCGCAGAACGCATAAACGGAGTTTGACGTCGACTCGATCATCATGCCGACGACGTAGAACAAGGTGGACGCAGCCACGACTTCGAAGCGTCCAAAGACATCGGCAATCTTGGCTGCTGTTGGCTGGATCGCAACCGCAACAACGCTTCGGAGGAGATTGATGGTGGCCAGGTATGAGTGCAGCGAGAAGCTGGATGTTGCATATGGCATGTACGTTGACCGAACCTGGCTCTCGAGTCCGTATGCGTAACCTATTAAGAAGATGCCCGAGAATATCCAGAATCGCTCCATGTGGGAGAGTTGGGCCGAAACGGCCTCCATGCGAGCGACACCAGCAGCCCGTCGGCTGGATCCTGCCACCGTGGAATCTGCAAATTCGTCGTCCGCATAGCTGTGATGATGATTTTGAGTCGAAATTACTGTATAATCATGGACCTCGGTCATGGAGCGCGGCTCCGAGCCGAGCAACGGGGCCTGTTCGCCTGAAGCCGCCATCGCCGAGTTTTTAGCCTCAGTGGCGATGAAAAGGCAAAACTGGCGGGGCAGAAAAGTCCCGAAAAGAATAATGAAAAATAGCCAGTGCCTTATTAACACGTGCCTTTACCGCATATTGAACAAAAAAACAAAGGCTACAACGAATAAAAAATGAAACGGGGAGACGGGGGGAAATTGAACGGGGATGAGGGCTTTATGAGAGAGGCGAGCTTTCGTACGAGCCTTCGGATCAGATAAGATCAGGTCGGGCTGGTGACAGGCAGCCACGGCCCACCAGGGTCCGCCATGGGCGTACAAAGACCCCGTAAGATCCCAGTAATGGCTCATTAATTGCTCCAGCTGTGGCTGGCATGATCATCGTCACATGGCCGGGTTTGGGCGACTAAAATTAGCGGGCTGTGCCAGCAGGATGAGACCAGACGGCAGAGCAGCACGGCTGAGAGACAGACAGCGGGCTTCAGAGTCATACAGAATGACTAATGCCGTTGGGCTTACTTGAGTTTTACGTCAACCTTGCCTTGACTAAGAGTTTACGACTGTTTGTCTCAACTGGGGAGAGGGGCATGGAAAAGAGAGACGCAGAGAAAGGGAAACTGTGTGCGTACATGTACTTTGGATGGAGTGCAGAGTACAAAAGACGAAATAATTGACAAACGGACCAGGGGTGCTGGCACATGTAAATGCACAAGCAGCCTTGTTCCGAATGCTGCATCACCCCAAGACGAAAATATTTCCAGCTTTCGTATCACACACCGATCCAAACAGTGATGTTTTGTTTTTTGTTTCATTTACTCGGTCATCCATCTTGCTCATGATCTGCAACTATTGACCCGAGGCCTCCCCTTTATCAATCTCCAGGCTGATTGAAAATCACACCACACTGACCATGGGCGCCCCTCCCGCTCGTTCCCCAATTTTACCCGCACTAACCGCGGCGCTATGAAATGGTGATCGGATGGATGAAAAAAAAAAGTTGGGCAAGTTTGTGAATCTGTAAATTTTCATAATCAACCCACGTACAGGATGGCTACTCTTTAGATATGTGTAATGGAACTGGTGATTAATATGCCCAATAGCGCTGTGGTCTCATTATTCTATACGTGTACTTGAAATGATGAGAAAATTACAACTACATGCACTCGAGAAAGAGATAGCGAGCATGTCCATGCCCACCATCTTCAGGCTCAATTTCAGGCGGGTCTAGCCTCGGAGGATTAGCTATTTGTGTTCTCAGCACCGCTAAATGCTTGCAGGTAGCATGCTGTGCGAGGCACCTGTGAGATTTGGCTTACTCTGGAACCAAGGTGAAACAGGGCTTGGTGAGCCAATCGAAGCCACAAATGACGGCCTGTAGACATCGGCGCACGATGAGATGAACCTTGGCTACGGGGAGAATACTATTCCATATCATCGTGTTACAGGGTGAATTGTTTCGCTTGTTTATAATTGCAATTCATTTGTGGTAGCAGATGAAGTCGAAACAGTAAGACATAGCTAGCCTTACTTCCCAGGAATTGGAAGCGTCTCCTCTCCCCAGATTGACGGAACGGGGTTCAGCAGGATGCGTGTTGCCTGTGCTTGGATGTAACGCTATCTGCAGTTTTGCAACCCTAAAGTTCTCCATATTGTATCGAGCATTCAGCATACAAGTATATTCTCATCGGAATCAGTTGATTTGTGACTTGAATTGAACTGCACCTAAGATTCCAGCTTTGGGGTAGACGATTCACACCACAAGGATGCAATATCACAGACCCAACCATTTGCGTCAAGCAAAAGCTCCGTGATATTCTTGTCACCAACTCAAACAGACATCATCGTCAGAAGTCCTGTTTCAGATAATTTGCTTTCGTAGGTCTAGAGAGTTTTTCTCACCGCTGTCTACAACTCTAGGGTACGAAACTGCCAATACCTAACGGGAGGTCAGTTGGGCAGCGAGTTGGCCGTGCTCCGAGACATTTTCTCCAGCCTAGTGGATGCCCTGCTGAAGATGTGCACCCAATGTCTTGGGCCGGCTATCGTTAAAGAGATGTACTATGCGGTCATCATTCTCAGCTGCAGGCGCCTAAATCTGCAATGCGGGATGCAAGGGAGACCGCTGAGCAGCACACACACACAGTGTTCAAGTTGCCCTCTTCTTATCACCGATACTTTCTTCCCAACGCTCAAAAGAAAATATCATTAATCACTTAACTAAACCGATCCAAACTCATCTAGCAAAGAACATGATACGGAACAAAACGGAAAAGCAACTTGATAAAGCACTGACATCTTCCCCAGACTCACAAGGCGTGCTAAGGTGAAATGAGTAATTTTCCCGACCCAGATCGCAGCTCCGGGTGCGGCCCCGTCAATTCACGGGTAGCCCATCGGCGACATCGGAACCCCATCTTCCGGCGTAAGACATTCAAATCAGAGGCACCCGCTAAGCATTTGATATCTGCACTAAGAATTGCATCAATTCCAGACGTCAAAGTCTCCTCCCCCACCAAAACCGCTGCCTTTTGAAACAAGCACAATGGCGACGGTAGCCAAGGAGCCGGCAGCTGCTGACAAGAAGCAGCGGCCCAATGCGCTGCGATCAATCATTGCTGGCTCAACCGCCGGCGCGATTGAAATCGGTATGTCTTTTGTCGCACGTGCTTCGGATTCAAGATTTTTTTCGAGATGCNNNTTTNNNGATATTGCGCAGCCATTACCTATCCCGCCGAATGTGTGTCTGCGCCGCTGCCGTCTTGAACGAAACGGGAGAAAATCCTCGTACATCCCCATCACCAGAAAACTGACCAGATATATGTGCGTCGCAAAGACAAGATCGCAGCTCAACAGGCGGCTAGCAGAGGGCAAGAAGCTGCCATGGCCACCCTTCGGAGCGCAGTGGTATGCGGGATGCACCACGCTCATCATCGGCAACTCTGCCAAGGCGGGAATCCGTACGCAAGAANNNCCCAATTGGCGATTTGGATTACGGATACAAGGTGCTGACGTGGGTGGTAGGTTTGTTGCGTTTGATCAGTTCAAGAGCATGCTCGCCGACGAGAACGGAAAGCTCTCTGGCCCGCGAACTGTCTTGGCCGGCTTCGGTGCCGGTGTCACAGAATCGCTGCTCGCCGTCACTCCCACCGAGAGTATCAAGACGACTCTGTATG
This sequence comes from Trichoderma sp. BMH-0061, assembly GCA_030015385.1. Classification (NCBI taxonomy): domain Eukaryota; kingdom Fungi; phylum Ascomycota; class Sordariomycetes; order Hypocreales; family Hypocreaceae; genus Trichoderma; species Trichoderma sp. BMH-0061. The sequence goes on from JARWZN010000002.1 coordinate 4,436,129, forward strand.
CTCTCCCCTTTTCCTCGATTTGTATAGTATTTGTATCATGTGCTGATGGCGGTTCTCTTAGCATCGACGATCGCAAATCCGCCAAGCCTCGCATGCGCGGTTTCCTCCATGCCGTCCCCATCATCGCCCGTGAACGTGGTATCCGCGGTTTCTTCCAGGGTTTCGTCCCTACGACAGCTCGCCAGGCAGCAAACAGCGCCACCCGCTTCGGTGCCTACAACTTCTTCAAGCAGATCGCCGAGTCATATACTGCGCCAGGAGAGAAGCTCGGCACCGTGGGTACCTTTGCGATGGGTGGTCTTGCAGGTCTGGTGACGGTGTATGTGACTCAGCCGCTCGACACAGTCAAGACACGCATGCAGAGTATCGAGGCGCGGACTCAGTATGGCAACACATTCAGGTGTGCTGCCATGATCTTCAAGCAGGAGGGCATTCTCACGTTTTGGAGCGGAGCACTTCCCCGACTGGCCAGATTGGTGCTCAGCGGAGGCATTGTGTTCACCATGTATGAGAAGAGCATGGATCTGATGAACAAGCTGGACCCCGAGATGAAGTACATCTAAGAGAGAGCGGGGACCAAAAGGAAAAAAGGAAGAGGAAGCAGACTGGTCTGGCGTTTAGGATTTAGATGGGGATTATACAGCCTTCGTATTGATACAGCGACTAGTTGTACAAGTGTATATACATAGTATACAGTGATGATTGCAAAAGATTCTTGGTTTGATATCCTTTTGATATCTTTTTGACCTTGCCATGTCCATTATTGTTTCATGAAATGCAATTCTTTCCCTCCACGCCCCTCCTTTTGAGATGTCCTTTTAATTTGATGTTGATATCGATATCGTGTCGCCGTTTTGTTCATTACTTCATTGCAGTCTAATCATTCCCGACAATCTCTTGCCCAATCTCTCCAACCAGGTTCTCTTCGGCGCCTCCTCAATCTCCCTGACCAAGTCTTCGAAATACGTCGGCTGGCTCTTTGGTTCCAGCATAGGACCCTTAAGCTTACTGCATAGCCCACCCGTTAGCGAAATTTGCCGTTCCCCCTCCCCNNNCGCAAAGAAAAAAAAAAAAAAGGATCGGCTGCGCACCCTATCTCTAAACTTGTTCTGCACTAGGAATTGTAGCGCTCGTGCCTTTAGCAGCTCCTCGGGCTCGATGGATGGCTTGTAGGTCTTGAAGCGCTCGTCGACGACCTTGGCGAGGACATCCTGGAACTGGTAGTCGGGTCGGAGGTCCTGCTTGGGCCATTTGGCGAAGACGTCGGAGTAGATGCGGCGCTGTTTGTTTTCGCATGAGCTAGATGGTCGATATGGGAATCGATGGGATTCATTTACTCACTGCTAGTGATCGCGACATTGTGCAAAACTATCGGAATCTGCGATGCGCGTGCTTGCGCAATGCAATGCCGCGACTATGGAACTTGGAATCAATATGCCACCAAGATATTGGATTTCTGCTTTGGAGCAAAGTTTCCGCCGAACAGTGCTAATTTCACAGTGCATTGAGTTTGACACACTTAGAGTCCGCGTATTTAGGTACACAGTACACGCAGCAACTGCCTTGATGGTGCAGGGTCCAACGTTCCAGCTACCTGCATCTATGTATCAAGTACCCGCAGAGCTAAAAGGCCGCCATAGAAATGCAAAACACATCAATGGATCATTGACAGCGCCTTGAAAGCTTCTGCTGCCTGAGGCCCAGCAAATAGCGCTAAATAAGCCCCCCAATCCCGGCAAAAGTGCCCCAAAGGGACCTCCAAAGGGACCCTGGATTGTTCCAGACGGTGCTTGACTTGGCGCCCAGAACAAGAAGAGTACGAGTACGACTACTGGCTAGTACCTAAATTGCGCGGGCGGCCGGCAGGGTTCGCAAGTTACTTTGCGTGCATCAGCAGGTTGCCTCCAGCGCCTCCCTCGCATTGGTCATCAGTGGCCGCATCATCTGGCCTGGCCTGCCCGTTCTGTTCTCGTAATTCCATTCAATCTCAATCCATCCATTTCCCCATCATTCTCACCAAATTCCTCCACGTCGGATTGATTGCGCTTCTTTTTTCTTTTTCTTTTTCGTTTCGTTTACCCTCGTCGCCCTCACCCTTGTCCCGACTTTTATCCCATCTTCTCCTTTGTCGCCTCTTCCTCCCCTTTGCGGCCGCCGCTCTCCGATTCGTGCTCCTTTTCCCACGGGCGCTCGTGACCCCGATTACGACATCACCAACGACCATTTCCCCCAAACACCTCACAATTCACGGCGCTGCGCGACTTTGACGGAACACTGCTGCAGCCATGTCTGGGCGTTACGAGAGGGTATGTGGACATTTGTCCCATGTTTTTCTTGGTTACAGTCTTGGGGGGATTATTATGTGAATGCTGAGGCTGACGATTCGATTGTTAATTTGCAGGTAAATGCCCACGATGAAGACGAGGAGCACGATGTTCCCCAGCGACGAGTCCAGATCCCCAACTCGCCGCCTCCGTCCTTTCATTCCCGCGCCTCTTCGCCAAATCGAAATGGCCGGGTCAACAACGACCTCGCCGATGCGTTTGACGACGACGACGCCAGCGACGACGAAGCCGACGACAGACAAAGACTAGTTCGCCAAAACTCAACGCCGACCATCCGATCAACCAGCGACTCTTCGCGATCCTCTGCGCCGGCGGCGTCGGCTTCCATTCCAGCGACAGCAGATACAACTTCGTCCAGCTCACGACCACGAGTGATGGGAGGTGGAAATGCCTCCGACGGCGTGTTTGCCAACATGTCCGCCCGACCAGAGCGGGGAGATGCCAATGCAGAGAAGGAGGAGCAACCACCTGTTTGTCTACCTTGCCGAGCCCCGNNNTCCGAAACGATTGTCNNNAATTTATACNNNTTATGGNNNCGTTTACAGACCTATGAACAAGCTGCCGCAGACGCCGCCCCTCCCTACTGGGAAACCACGATTCTTGCGCCCGGCTACGGTGGTGCTGACGAAGTCTATGTCGACGGCATGCCCGTCGGCTCGGTGTTTTCTTTCATCTGGAACGGCATGATTTCGACTTCATTCCAGCTCGTCGGCTTCCTACTCACCTACCTCCTTCACTCCACTCATGCCGCCAAAAACGGATCCCGAGCTGGCCTGGGCATTACCCTTATCCAGTACGGCTTCTACATGCGAGGGTCGCCTGATGACCCGCCTAAGATGACAGGCCCAGACGGATATGCCGCGCCCCAAGATCCAAACTCCCATGACTTTAATGCCGACGACGTCCGTGATGGTCCTAGCTCCGGTATCTCAGGCAATGACTGGATGGCATATATCTTGATGGTCGTTGGCTGGTTCATGCTTATTAGGAGCGTAGCAGAGTTTATGAAGGCCCGGCGACACGAACAACTCGTCCTACAGAGCCCTGACCGCGGACTTAACGTCCCGATCATCGCAGAAGGCGAGAGCTCGGAGCACGTGGTATAGAGCTGTTGGTTCATGCATTTCTAGATCTGGATCCTTTTCGCTATGGCCCTTCCTCGAATCGTTCTGCCCAATTTACACGGCAGACTGGGAGCGTGTGAGCATTCATGCCGCACCAGGAGGCTCTTCTCTTTTCCTGTCCTTCTTCTTCTGTTTTCTTGTGTCTGTTTGTGGGATGGATATCGGCGTTATTGGACAGCTGCATTATTAGTTTCCCAGGCATAACGCGTAGCACGCTTCTCTTATGTACAATGTATAGGATAATGGGCCATTTACCTACAACTGATGTCTGTTCACATTGGTCTCTCGATGAGGCAATCTGGTGATGTCGCTGTGCACGTATTTATATCCATATCAGATGGATCGACCTGTTCGTGGCTTGCGTAGTTCTTACAACCAATCCGTATCCGGCCAGCTCTTCATCGTGAGATTTATCTACGCCGATCGATCCCGTTGCAGATCCAGGGCATTGATCAAATGCAGCTCATTAAAGAATCCATGATCCATGCCATCGATTCATCCACTAACGCTTACAGGCCATTCACAGGTGCAGCGGCCACTAACAGGCACTAGCATCTGCCCCGCGCGTGCGGGGTGATAGCGCTCCAGGGCTGTTTGGGTCCCCGCTAACGGGCCTGAGCTCAGCATCGGCAGCTCTGGGATCTGGTGACTTACAAAGCTCGTCAGCATGGAGCTGATAAGACGTGGATTTGACGTCTTTCATACATCATGGCGGCTGTGATAACTCTGAGACTTCACCAGATTATCCTCACTTATGCTTTTGGAATACTGACTCGGGCCGTATAACCGCTAACAATTACGAGATTTCCCGAGTTCGTAAGCGCGCCGAAAACCACATCATCTTCTCTCCATTCATACAGCTTTCTCTCGATTTCATCATTGGAGCTCCGTCACCTTTTGTGTCGTTGCTCTCCTCGGCAGGACCGCGGTTGAAAGCTGGCGCCTCAAACTCTCACCCGAGCTCTAGCAAGGCTGTCCAATCCATCCCTGCTTCTCAAGTCTGCCGGCATCTGCTTCCTCGTTGCAGGAGGACTCCAAGCGCGCAGCGGCAGCGGCATCAACATGGCGTGGCGGTGCTCAGGGAGCTCGAATGCCGGGCTCGTGGCAAACATGTGGACGCATGGGCTCATCACCGAGCCTCTGGTCAAGGAGGCATTTCTTAAGGCAAGGCCCTCTTTTTGAGCTGGTGCCGGACAAGAAGGAGTGAAAATGAAGGAGGCTCTTCCATCTAACTCGCAGCAGGTTGACCGGCGGAATTACGCCCCTGCCATGCCGTACCAAGACTCTCCTCAGCCCATCGGCTACGATGCCACGATTTCTGCTCCGCACATGCATGCCTCTGCTATTGAGCATGTGCTGTCTCGTCTCCTCCCATCAGAGGCGTCGCCGGCACCGCGGGTTCTTGATGTTGGCTCTGGCTCCGGCTATCTTACACACATCTTTGCAGAGCTCGTTGGAGACCGCGGGCTAGTGATAGGGCTGGAGCACATCAAGGAACTACGAGATCTAGGAGAAGCCAACATGAAAAAGAGTCCAGAGGGAAAGAAGCTGTTGGACGCGGGAATCGCAAAGTTTGTCGTTGGCGACGGGAGACTCGGCTGGGTTGAGGAGGCGAGACCAGGCGAAGAGGAGCTTGGGACAGGATGGGATGTGATTCATGTTGGTGCCGCAGCCAAGGAGGTGCACGCTCCTCTGTTGGAGCAGCTCAAAGCCCCAGGATGGNNNGTTTTTGCGCATGGCATCTACCAAACGCTTGTCAACGAGAGTTACTTACACTTTTGCTGTCAAAGCATGTTTATTCCTGTGGATGATGACTCCACCGGGTGGGAACAGAGCGTGTGGCGCATCGAAAAGGACGAAGAGGGAAAGGTGACGAGGAAGAAGCTATTTGGGGTGCGATATGTTCCGTTAACGGACGCCCCAAAGAGGTAACTGGCTTTGCTTCATTCTTCTTTTACCAATTTGGGTGATAAACTTTTGGAAGCTTACCGCCAGATGAGTATGTATTTGCGCGATCCTCGAACGGTATCTCGAGAACTGGAGAGATTGGGCTTGGAAGGATTCTGTATTCTTCGAGCATCGTTTATTTGAGATGGAACTAAGTATCTAGCCATTCAACGAGTGTACTATAACTGTTACAAGCATGAAAGTACACCACAACGCCATCAAGCGCCTCAAAAGTTATCTATCCGTTTATTCTTTTTTTATTCGTGTTTTTAGCGTTATTTTCAGCCTCTTGACACACCCAACGAGGAATACCTTGTCATCGAGTCGTCACACCACACTCTTTCACAGCCAACTCACAGCCATGACCATCGCGGCAACAGCTGCCATTAGCACCCCAGACTGGTATCTGTTGCCCTCGCTAATAGTCACCGGTACCTTGGTAGGAGCCGGATCAGGCGTAGGATGAGGACGGGGCGGGATAGGATCCGTGACAAGCCTAACGCATCCTCCTGGCGGACATGTTGGCGATGCAGGAACGGTTGTCTTGCAGTGTTCACCATCGCACTCTGGACGGGGAAAGGGGGCTTTGGGCTCGGATGACGGGGCAGAGTGATGCTTCCATGTCGTGATGGGAGCCGGAGGATCAACATGGCAGCCCCCAGGCGGGCAGGAGAGCGGACAGTTGGTGACTTCGGGAGGACAAGACGTAATGGTCTTGATGGTGGTAGAAGTTCGCACGGGGATGCTCTTGGTGTGGAACCCGTCACCAATCTCTTTGTCCTTGTCGTCGTCGCAGTGGTCCTCGTCCATTTTGTACAACGAATATCGCTTCTTCCCCGTCACCGGACACTGAGGGCCTCCGCACCAGCCCGCAGTTGTGTTGCCCCCGATGCACGGCTGCACACAGACTGAATCCTCAAGCTTATTGTACTGGGGCTCGCCCTTGGACGCGGGATCCTCGCAGTGACACGAGCCGTCGATGGCGGCGTATTTGCCCTTTGCGTGGCAGGCTTCCTGGCACTGCTGGGCGCTGAACGGAGCGGGGAGATCGACGTTGTAGGAGAAGACTGGGGGTTCGGCCTCGACGCAGCCGATGTATTTGAAGCCGTGGGATGCGTATTCTGCTTGAGCTGCTGCGGTGGCAGCCATGAGGCTGACGAGGAGGGCGAGTCGAGACATGTTGGGATGTGTGCTTCTGGATAATAACTCGCAGTCACTTTACAGAGTTAACTCTCCTCTGGTATAAGAGGTCGTTATGCCAAGGAGATGGCAGACTGGACGAGAACAACAGCCGTCAAGTTATATACCTGTCGAAGATACCCGCGATTTGTTATGCATACTGCAATCCAACCTCACCGTGGGATGCGTAGCCAAACTTGGGTATGGAGACGACGCCGCAGCTGGTTCGCGACACCATGCGCATAGGTATGGGGAAGTCAGTCGCGGAACTTCGCCTCCCGTCACGGAGTATCGCCGAACAACATGTTACTACCATACCTAAACACACGCATGTTCTCAAGTCAGATGCTCTGTATGAGTGGAACAGGCGCAAAGCGATCGACGCGTTAATGGTATGCGATGCTAACATGCCTCTCTAAGGTATGAGTGCGAGCCAGGGGGAACGGGAGGCTGGCTCGTCTTACATCTCTAACAACTCTTCAGCTACCTTTACTCACTGGAGAGAGGCTAAGCCGAGACAACTTCGTTTAGATTCATTGTGTGTGGGAAAAAAGGGAGGCTGGCGCCGTTACGTTTTGTCCCAGCCGAGCGATGACCCGGGGTCGTAGGAATGTAGTCGTACGACTCTACCCGTTCTCTAGTGCACACTTGTGAGCGCGACTTGCGCGTCGCCAACTATTGGGCTGAGTTGCATTCCAGAATCTATAGTGGTGATGTCAATCCAAAGTTTACTCTGGTTTGAGTGATCCCATCACTTATGCCGGGAGGGCGACGTGTCTGATCTGATCATAGCTTCGCGGTCAATATGAATTAAATGAAAATAAATCTTCTCATACCTTCAATATGATATTTCAGCTGCTCTTTCAAAGGTGTCTTATAAGGACAGTGCTTAGAAGCCAAATGAGTGCTGTTAAGTATAGTAAGTATTTCCTCGAGGGCTAGATACTATTGTAAAACAGTCCCCATAATCTCATGCGATGCCACTGTTACCGCACAAGTTTTCATATACGAACAGGGCTCAATTTCTTCAATTCACGTTACATCATGATGCTGGCATCGTATTTGTCTGGTAAAGCGTACAAAAGGTCCCTTGACCATACCCAACTGTCACGAGGAATGCCAGTCTCCACCAAGGGCGCAGCATCGACGCCAAAAGTTAATCGTGACTTACAACTAAGAATCGTCCAGTAATTAATGTTGCACTTGTAGTTGTAGTATCATGATAATTCTGTGACTCTTTGCTGTGTTGCATGTCGCATCTGTCGGATATATGTAAATCCAAAATAATCATAGTCTTCCTCGTATACGGCGTTACAGCGGCCATTTCTAGTATCACCTCTAAGCCAACATCCGTATTCGCGCGCTTCTTGGCCGTTTATAGGCAATTGGATATAACTGCTGGCCAATAGGCCATACCTTATTCTCATGGCCACGAAAGCCTCCAACATTAGCAGAAAGGTACCGCTTGATCTAACCGAGTTACCACGCTCATTAAGGAGAGGCGCTCTGCCCCGAGATTGTAGATCCAACCTGTCATATGTATCGGCTCTCCAAATGCCCATGCAGATGTACGAGAAGGGTCTATTTATGTCATGAAGAGGCTTGATTGAGTTCAGGAGAGCTATACGGTTATAGAATAACTTAATAAACTTAATTCCATTTTGCCCGGGTGTTCCTGGAATTCTGCACATGTCAAGTTTAGGTCAGGTCTTGATGTCTCCTCACGGAGTCGAAAGTCTAAATGAATAATGAGTGTGAGAGTCAACTAACAACAGCCTACTCATTCAGCGTTGCCATTATTATTTAACTAGGCGACCATCCTTAGTTGAATGTGATGATGTTACAACCTTCTTCAGTCGTTCGCTCGTTTTTCAAATTCTCTCACTCGCTCATATACGCATTCGCTTAGTTCTTCATTCCCCTGCTCAATCATTCACTCGCTGATTCACTCGATTACGCATTCGCTCGCTCACGCACTTATATACATACACATACATGTACACACATGAACATTCTTTTCAATCCAATGTTGCAGGAAGAATTATCGGGACCTGGGGGTCCCACGACATTGCCCTGGGTCAAATACCCCATCCTCGTCAGGGATCGCTACCGCAACTTTAGACGCTGGCTCCGAAAAGACAAGACCATCGTGGCCTGTGTCGAAGACCTCGAAGAGCCACCGCCTGCTTATCAATCCGTACGAAGAGAGCCTCCGTCAGACGGCGAGCTGTATAACTTGCAATACGAACTCTCTTACTACCACAGCCTGGTATTCGTCGAGGAAGGGTTAGAGAGACAACTCCTCTACGCCGACATTGAATATCTGCACCGGTGGATCGTACAGCTGGAATATCTCACCTATTGGACATCGGCCACAACAATCCCCGCGAGGTACCGGCATGAACCCATCAAAGATCGGATAATAAAGGGAATCAGGAGGCTTTGCGCAGAATTTTTATCATCATCATCACCATCATCATCATCAGATGACGATGATGAATTTCTTGAAGATGAAATGATATCATTAGAAACAAGAAGGAATGAAACAATACTGATAGAGAGAAGTGTATAAAGCGAATCTTTCTTCTCTTAATAAATTCATTTGCTCAGCTTTTTAAAAATGCTAGACACATGCATATACACACAAATAGTGCAATCTATGACACCCTCTACCACTCCTGTGTGCCATCTTTGCTCAAAACCTTGCCCGCATCAGCATCTCGCTTTCCCTCAGTCACGTCCCTGATAAACTCTCCTCCAATAGCCGGATCACCCGCACCCATCGCCTTGAGAGCCTCGGGATCACCTCCCAGGTTAGTAGCCAAGAAGCCCGGGCTAATAGCAAAAGTCTTGACGCCATCGTTCAGCAACAGCCAGTGCCAGTTGAGCATCACCATGTTGAGAGCAGTCTTGCTGCTCTTGTAGCCCAGGGTGGCGACGACGCCTGGCTTGGGCCATCCGGCTTCCGGCTGGGGGCCNCACGGGGGGTAGAAGCTCTTAGAGTGCGCGGTGAGGGTAGACAGGCCGGATGTGATGAAGATGAGACGTGGGGAAGATGACTTGATGAGGAGCGGGGCAAAGGTAGCAGTTATGATGTGAGTCCCGGTGACATTGACGTCGTACGCCTTGTTGAAGATTTCGCGGCTGTTTAAAATGTCGTCTGCGAAATTCTGGGAGTCAAAAGCAGCACCGGCATTGTTGACGAGTGTGTCGATTCTGTCCACCTTGGCATTGATAGTCTCAAAAGCCTGGGCAATGGACTCATCGCTCGCCAGCTCAATGGCGACGGGCTCAAGAATGCTGCTCGACCCCGGAACCTCTTGAGTGGCGGTAGCAATTGCCTTTTGGCCCTTTTCCACAGTACGAGCGCCGACGAAGATGTGGAATGGCGTGGAGGAGCGCAAGTATGCTTTGACCGTCTCGTAGCCAATACCGGTATTGGCGCCGGTGATCAAGACGATGTGCTTGTCGTTAGCCATTGTTTATGATGAAGTGTCAAATGTGATGGATAGTTGATGTGATGTTGGCTGGTTATTTGTCTTGTTGAATTGAGTTGATACTCCATGTTGAACTGGCTGTTCCATAGCTAGTATATATACACATATATACCATTGCCAGTGAATTCCCTCTGTGAAGCTGAATCCTCCTTGATAGCTCTTCAAGGGAAATGCAACCAACTACAGCCAAGCTCTCTTTTCTGATTCGCTGTCGAATACGCTGTATTGGCTGGATCCCGAGCCGAACGGCGAGCTGCACGAGAGTCGGAGTTAAACAAAATCCTAGAGACAATCGCAGCCTTATTTCCATCTCGGATGCCCGAGAGAGTCCGCGTTTCGAATAAAATGTGGGGGAACGAGGCCGAGCCGGGGGTCGTTGAAGGTGTATGGACGCCGGATTGCTGGGCTGTTCGGATCCGGGAGGCCAAACTCCAGAGCATTGACACTTACATGTGCTTAGCAGGCGTGGATTGAGCTTGTGTAAGTCTTTGAATGATATGACAAAGATATCACATCATGTTGTTTGGTGTTGCCTCTTCCTTCATCAGCTTCAAGACAACAACGCTATCCTCACTTTGCTTTAGCCTCAAGCTCTCTTCGTCCTCTCTATTCTCCCGACTCCGTTTCCACTCTCCAAGTCCGCATTCAGCAGGATTCTAGTCTAATTGTAAATCACTCTCTAGCCATGATTTTGTGTTACCGTATTGCTCTATGGCGTAAGACAGCTTGCCCCACCAAACCTCCACGTTTCTTCAAGGGCCGGGGCTTTCCGTCCTAAACGACACATTGCCCAATCCGGTCAGCCGTTCGAGCTGCCTCACCTCAATCTGATAACACAAGCTGTGCTGTATTACACAACCACCCATTGCCTGCCTAATTATTAATATATCATGACGCAAACCCCCTCAAAAAGGTCTGCCTCATAGGCGCAAATGGCACTCTGGGCTCCGTCATTCTCCGGGCGCTCGTCGACGCAAACTCCTTCGACGTATCCATCCTTCAGCGCTCAAACTCGTCTTCTTCCACGACATTTGGTCCCTCAGTCACCCGCTTAATCGCCGGCCCTGATCTCGCCGTCGACGAGCTCACACAAGTCCTCAAGGGCCAAGATGCCGTCATCGCCGCGTTCCCGCTTGGCCAGGGCGACCAGCACCTGCGACTCGTAGAGGCCGCCTTCAACGCCGGTGTCAAGCGCTTCATCCCAGCCGACTTTGGGAGCTGCGACGCCAGCGACGCAGAGCCGCAAAAGTACCTGCCGCTGTATCGCAAGAAGACGGCGGTGCGCGAAAAGTGCGAGGCTCTGGCTGCTTCCCAGGACGGCACGGCCTTTTCATGGACGACTCTTGTGTGCGGACATTTCTTCGATCACGGGCTGCGCGACGGACTGCTGCACTTCAACTTTGATACCCGCACGGCTCAGATCCTGGACGGAGGCGCCATCAGGGCTTCGACCTCGACGCTGCGCCGCATTGCAGAGGCAACTGTCCGCATCCTCGAGAGGCCCGTCGAGACTCGTAATCGCGCGCTTTATGTCCAGAGCTTCAACCCGACGCAGCTTGAGATTGTGGCTGCTCTGGAGAAGGCAATGGGCGAGAAGTGGCACATCCAACATGTCGATTCGAAGCCGTACTTGGAGGATGCTCAGAAAAGGCTAAGCAGCGATGATGAAAAGGCTGTTTTGATCGCCATAGAAGACATTGTGTTTGTGCTGGGAGCTCTAGACGCCGATTGGACCAAGAGGGATGGGTTTGCGATGGAGTTGCTTGGTTTGAAGGATGAGAGTCTGCAAGACGTTGTGAACGAGGTGGTTGCTGCGTATAGAGCCGAGACTTTATCAGCATGAAGTGGTTAAGAACTCAATACCTTGGTTGCATACAGATTTACACATACACCCTTTGGTCATTACAAGAATCTACATGTCTATTCAGGTTTCAGGGTAGTATTCTCATAAATGCCATGAAAGCTTATATTAGTACACACACGATCCTCGCAGTACTGACTTCCTTACGATTAACTAAATATCTATGGATCAATTCCCTGTTCTCCGTCTACAGAATTCTCCAGCATGCAGGGAGCACAAGAGTGAGCACCATCAACTCCAGCCGCAATATATGACACGCACAAGTGTTGGTTCGGAAGCGTTTATAATTGGCTGGCAGACTCTCGCCTGGACAAGGAATACGAGCTCCAGCTTCACATCGAATCATCGACAATTCGGTTGATTTCTGTAAACGGATATGAGTGGCACCTGTCAAACGCAATGCTGGCAGATGATCATCCATGTAGCTTGTAACTTGTAGGCATTCACCCTTCAAGCTTAAAACTCTGGCCCAATCAACGAAGCTCTCCGTTCGGAAGCGGCAACATCGACGTTGTACCCCTCAATGTCTTGCATCTCGCCAAGGAATCGATCCTTCTGTCAATGTCTTTCACCCGGCCTATCAGGGCAATTTGTACCACAGCTGTAAAGCGCCACACAAGACACTTGCGTACAATGCGGCATCAATACTCGGACTGTCGCTACCTAGGTAGTCACGATGGAACACCATCACGCCACTTGACGGAGACACAAATCGACGCCAGATTCGAGTATATAGAGCAGGCTATAAGCTCGCGAAGAAAGAGACCGACCCTGGAGACTCAGATCTCTCTCAAGTATAATCTTTCCCATGCACCTAATAATAGGCTTTCCTCGAATATCTGTTTCACCCTAAACAAGCAGTCAGCTGTCAGTACACACTTGTCAGAATGCACTTTGCTTCGATCAGCACCGTCCTCACGCTCGCAACGTATGCCACTCCAAGCCAAAGCATTAATGCCCGGCCAGATCACAGTGCCCTGCTGACTTAACTCTTGAAACAAGTTTCATTTCCGCTGTTCATCCTCTGGCTGTCGCTACCCCAGAAAAGCCATGCCCCACAGTCACTTCGACAACGACATACTGCAGTACTTGCCTGAGGGTCTTCTGCTTGATTGAGTCGACGATAACACCGCAAGTGGGATGTGCGGCAGCAGTTCCAACAGTATACACTGGCTACCCATGTTGCGGCCCATGTCCTGGAGGATGCGGGACCATATACATCACGCAGAGCAAAGAGCCAACGACACCGGCCCCTGCATCGCCAACTAGCTGTGTCCCTACCGTTACGGTAACGACGCATCCTGGCATCAGCGAAGGTTGTAAATTCAACTGTTCCAGCGAATTTTGCATAGCCGACAGTGAGTAACCTAAAATAGCACACGCGAGTGAAGCCTCGATCTCATGATTCGTCGCCACAGACTTCGTGACCCTGCCTTGTGGTTGTTCACAAGCCGCAGGCGTCGTCACCCAGACGGTCACCGCTTGTGCAGCATCGAGTCCATGTTGGAATTGCCATACCGGGTTTCCATTTACAACCACGGTCACCGATTGTCCAGCGTCGACGAGCAAGAATTAGACAGAGGCTGTGCTGCCAAGATTTGATGCCATAACGACGCTTGCCGGGTGCAGGATAGCGACTCGGCAGACAGCTAGGATAGGGCCCTGTGGATGAAGAATACTTCAATGTAACCTGCGGTTATTTTTGTAGAAGCCCAATGCTGCACACCTGCAGATGATGAGAAATGGGCACTGCATAACGGCTGCAATATCACCTCAACTGCGCGGTGATAGGCGAATCAAAGGCGGGGAGGACCAGGACCAGGACCAGGACCAGGCCTGACGGGATATTTTAGGAAATGAATCATGACGACGTTGGAATTTGCGATTTGACGAGTATCCAAAAGAGGGTATTAGTCGAATCGAGTCGAGTTGAGTGTAGATGCTTGGACCATGAAGCATCCATCCCTTTGAGTGCCATAAGGCACCACCTATGTATCGTATCCACTTTTCTTCTATATTGAGAGGAGATTATCCAGTTTCTGACTCTTTGATTGGCTGCAGCTTTGAAGTGTACATAGGTGGTGCCTTATGGCACTCAATGGGATACATGTTATAATTGGAACAGGCGAGGCAAAGACGGGAAGACGGAAAGATGATGGAAGACTCCCGTTAAGACTCGGCTCCGACTCGGGCATCAAACCAGCCCGGGTCCACGACAGCTCGGTTGTCCAGTTGCTAAATACAGTAGCAGTTTAGTCACATCCACTGTGGGTTGACGTGCCGCTCTTCTGCAGCTAGCTAGTGCTATCAGCACTGTATTTGATCGCCCAACTACACCCCCAGCACGCGACCTCTATCCACCGTTGGATCAATAGGCTATCCACAGCGCTCAGCTGGCTGCTAACAATGGATGGATCGCCACAGGCAACGCATGCAGCTGTGCAAGGAAACGACATGAATTGCCATCACCAAAAAGGCATACGTGTACCCATTTAGCAATGACCACTACCAGCTGAGCTGATTTTCGATTGTCTTCTCTCAGCTTCGCCCCATTTACAGCTGACGCCTCAATCACCAGGTCCCTTTAGAAGAGCGACGGCCTCCCGGCTCCGTCCTATCGGCTCACTCACCGGACTCTCAGCGCCCCTAAAATAAAAAACCTGGTGGCCTTGACACAGCACAGCCCCGGTGCGGTGACGTTTGTCATTTTCTCCGTCTTCAAAAAAGCATCAGAAAAACAACAAAAAACAAAGACAAGACAAGACACACGACACCATCTTCGTCTCACGTTTGATTAAAACCACGGTCTTGTGCTATGGTAATGCCCGTTCCTGCTTACTCTCTGGCAAGGATGTATTAACCTGCGTCTACTATCTTTCTCTCTCTCTCTCTCTCTGCAGCTTGTCTTTGATTTGTTTGGCCCGGCATTTGCTTGTCATCCTTCCTTTCGGCTTAGGTTTAGTCGCCTTTTTTCTCCGGGCCTTGATGTCCGGATGCCGTGAACCTGCAGCAAATCCTTGCACAAAGCCCTCTTTTACATAAGAAAGGAGAAGAAAAAAAGCATGATCGTCAAAGTCACTCGTCACATAGCAAAGTGACCTGTAAGCTTAATTGCGCGATACATCAAGCAGCTATTTACTGTTGCCGCGCGCCTTTTTTCCCGGATTTTCCAACGTTCTTCAAGGCCTCCAGCATATTTCCCAATAGAGGCATATTTTGCAAAGCGACACGAGAGCCATGGAGGCCCATTCACTTGCCTCCCTAAACCTGCTGGCGGCGAATCCGCCGCAATATCCCGAAAACCCGTCAGAGACAAGACTAGAGCCCTTGGTGCTCTACATCTCCAGAGTTCCTGGCACCAGAGGTATTTGGAAGCCCCCTCGCCTCACAGCATTGTTCGTAACAAAAAAGCTTACAAATAACTGCGATGTTATTCTATCACCGTTTAAACCTCAGATCAAGAATGTCACAGGCGGAGATGTCTCCAGCAGTCTCTACTATGTTCATCTCGAAATCCCCATGCTGGACATAACCGGCCCTCAGCCATTGAGAGATGATGCGCAAGGTAGATCAAGCGAGGACAGCTCTATGACGAGGACAATTGCTCGGAAGCCGGTGCCCGGATCAATCTCATCCCAGACCCCCAACATCTCGATACAAGGTGATCAACAACAGCAACAGCAGCCTCAGATTACTTTTGGAAACCCGACGTTGCGACCACCAAACGATCTTAGTGTGCCTTTCAACTCGCAAGATGCCGAAGTTGCACCNCCTCTTCCNCCCAGACAATACGAATGGTCGGGCTCGGGATTCTCAGAGAGATCTTCTGAGCGGAATGCTCCAGATGGGTCACAGCAGTTGCCCCCATCTGCCTCTAGACGCAAACCTGTCGGGCCAAGGCAGCTGAGCGATATTCCTCAGAGTCGGGTCTCCATGGACGAAACGGCACGTTCTAGAGATCAAACCAGAGATCGAGCAGCTACCATGGGGCATACTAGGCAAAGTCGCTCTCTGTCTCCAATCAAGAACAGCGAATATTCTACGCCGCCATTTACCTTGAGCCTGATAAGGAGGGATCCGGGTACAGGAGACCAGTGGAATGTAGGCAAGATTTCGTCGTACGAGGTGAATACAGAGGTTGGGGAAACGGGCCAGTCTGCCATGTATCTCTCTGCATCTTCAGAACAACGGTCTCCTCAACATCCACCAATCGATATTCATATTGAAAGCGCAGGATATGCCAAGTTCCGTGGAAGGCCATCAAGCGCCATTCCCCCTAGGAGGAGCATGGATGCCGACCGATCATTCATGGACATGGCACCCGGCCCACGAGCCGATGGAATGTTCTCTAGACAGGTTTCCATGGCGTACTCGAGAAGTTTCGGCTCCGCCATACGATCCAAATTTCATCAGATGGAGCAGGCAGCTCGAAAGAAGACAGCACACAATCGAAGCGAGAGCGAAGCATCGGCCAATTCGTTCAGCTCCGGAGAATACAAGTCCGGGTCTCCGACGTCTTCACGCCCCGACAAGATGAAGCCGAGAGGATACACGTTTACAAGCCCCTGGGGTGGTAGATGCGAGTTTCGCACGGGCAACGGCGGCCGAAGCTTGCTGTGCCACCACTTCTTGCATGAGGGCGAAGTTGGAGCTTATAACCCGTTGGTCCCCGAGGCGAGTCCGTCAAGGTCGTCTACCGTTGTCAGCGAATTACGCTTCAATCTTCCGGGGTCTGAATTTTTCCCTTCTGGTGAAGTCCCCAAGGGCGACGACCGCCGTCTTGGCCACTTCAGCAAGTTCATCAAGTCGGCCATGGAGCGCTATGAAGATAGAGATGAAGACGATGTAATATCGCCGTTTGACGTAAACATAGGCGGAGAGAGAGCTGGAGGAGGCAACCGCGGCAAGCGGGCCAAGCTTGGGAAGCTCATCATATACCACGACGGGCTGAAGATGCTCGATCTGCTGGTGGCAGCCAACATGGGGCTGTGGTGGGGGACATGGGAAAGGAGCTTCTGAAAGCGAGTTGTGCATAGCGTTGATTATGCCATTGAGTAATGCATCATGGAGCGTGTAAAATGCTGGTTTCTTTTTCCCTTGTTATTTTTTGTTTTATTTTGTTGTTTTTTATCATAATACCTGGTTGGCATTAGATAGGAGGTAATAATGAGCTGCAGCACGCCGAAGTCGTTTGAGCAGGCGTTCAAGTTATATTAAGCGTCACGTGCCATATCACGAGTGACCAATACCACCAATCACTGGCCTAGCAATGTAATCCCGCAGTGCACTAAGCCATTCATCCAAGGCAAAAGAGAGCCATCAAAAGTGCATCACGTCAAAAGTCGCCTCCCGCCCAATCGACGTCCCGCCCCAGAGCGAGCCTGCTCTTTGCAACTCCGTCAATTGCAGCGAATCCCGACGACAATGGCGCCGACTCTCTCCGCCTCGGCAGCAGCAGCCATGCTCGCCAGACGCCAGCTTGCCCGAGCTCCGGCCTCTTCCAGCTCGCTCATGATGGCGACGAGGATGCTGGCCACTCCCTACCACCACCAGCAGCGGGGATATGCGACTCCCAAGGGACCCCCGCCGCAGAACTTCCGAACGAGCAAGCAGGTCGAGTGGGTGTGGGAAAAGGACAGCTTGTTGGACCGGCTGGGCAAGTACTTCCTCATGACCGAGATGGCCAGAGGAATGTACGTCCTGCTGGAGCAGTTCTTCCGACCACCGTATGTTATATACCGACTCTGGAGATTCAGGATTTTCACTGGTCACTGGTGTGAANNNGATTGCNNNCTGGGGGAACGTAGCTACACCATCTACTACCCGTTCGAAAAGGTACGCAGGTTGCGCGGGAGGATGAGCNNNATATCCGTTGAGAGCCTCCTCTTGCCATTGAGCTGCGATNNNCACTTTTCTNNNGGCCCCATTTCTCCCCGATTCCGTGGCGAACACGCGCTGAGACGATACCCCTCTGGTGAAGAGCGATGCATTGCCTGCAAGCTCTGCGAGGCCGTAAGGACCCCGCCAATATCCAGCGCATTTGCAGGGATTGGGAAATGCNNNCTGCGCATGCAAACAATCTGCCCTGCCCAAGCCATCACCATTGAAGCCGAAGAGCGTGCCGATGGCTCTCGCCGCACTACCCGCTACGATATCGACATGACAAAGTGCATCTACTGCGGCTTCTGCCAGGAGTCCTGCCCCGTCGACGCCATCGTGGAGTCTCCCAACGCAGAGTACGCGACTGAGACCAGAGAAGAGCTGCTGTACAACAAGGGTGAGTTTGTGACTGCGTCCAACGGATATGAGCTTTGCGGCAGAATACTGATACGGCCATTAGAGAAGCTGCTGTCCAACGGAGACAAGTGGGAGCCTGAGCTTGCTGCCGCCATTCGCGCAGATTCACCTTACCGATAAGCTACAACAAATCTAATTCCATTTTGTATGATGTGAAGGGAGAGAGAACCATTAGAAGAGAGGCACCAACGGAGGAGGCATGGACAACAGGATTGTACATAAGATTGGCGCTAAACAAAAAAATAAGCCTTGTATTCGAATTTCGGCCATGGAATGAGTGAATGAACGGGAAATATGAAGAAAAGTGACTACAATAGGTTTTAAAATATGGTAGCAATGAACTGAGGTCGGCGTTACGCTGAAGCTACCGTTCAATTATCTGGGAAACATGTTGGCCCCTTTGCTCAAAAACGATTCTGAATAACCAAGGTCGTTTCCACTAACTCCGAGACATAAAAGATGCCCAGTGTCGGCCAACTCTCTGCTTATGGGAGATCAGAAACATACTAGGAGACGTCTCGGGTATGATCACTGTTTCCAAGGGTAGTCCCGGTTTCTGTAGAATCATGATTGCCTACTAGCTTGTTCTTCTCTCTTTTCCTTTTGATACTGTGTTGGAGTTTCAACAGGAAATACATTAGGAGGATTACCTTGCCTATGGTGATTTTCATATTGAACTTTTGGCCGGGTTGGGTAGATTATTAGGAATATCTTTAGAATAAAAATTGATGGAAAATTTGAGGGGGCATTTATAGGCACACGCATGTGTTTGTTTGGAGATGTCATTTCTTTCAAGTGCCAATCTAATTGTCAGTCTTGGTTTGTAGCACCAGCATGGCATCAAACTCAGCCATGCACTGACTGACACGTGCGGCTAAGCAAACTACATAAACTTCTGTGACTGAGTGTTATACCAATAGTATACACGCATTTATTAATTCAACCACCTTGATACAGAGCCCTGTCGATACGAAGCCAAGTATATCTTACACATCCTCAGCAACAGTAAACACAGCTCTTTACTGCTCCAAAGTATATCACACACCCTGCCTTGCAACTACAGCTTCACCAATCCGGAGCTCTCCATTCCCGCTGATTCAGCCCCTCCCCTCCAGCCCACCAGCTGCACGTGACTCCTCATATCCCCCTCCGCACTCCAGGTTTGCTTTCCAATGTAGTGTATGTACCTTTGTACCGGCCCAGCTCCGAAAACCCTCCAATAGACCGAGTAATAGCCAGCGAGAAATTTATCATCGCCGGAGCAGCGAACTGACGTCCGTCACCTTTACAAAAAACCCGCCCTGCCGCAACCCGCAGTCAACCGACGCCCTCCCCTTCCAATTGACCTCGCCTCTTTTTTTCTTCTTCTTCTTTACCTTTCCTCCCCCCACACAAAAGCCGCAATCATGTTCCGCACTGCTGTCCTCCGCACATCCGCCTCGGCCGTCCGCGCTGTTGCCCGACCCGTCGCCATCCGAAGAACAGCTGCCCTGGCCGCTGCTCCCCGCGCCGTCGCCGCTCCTTTCCGTGTCCAGAGCCTCATGGGCGTGAGGATGTACAGCGCTGGTGGTGGTCTGCACAAGGAGGAGGTTGAGGGCCGCATCATGAGCCTGCTGCAGGGATTCGACAAGGTAGGCTTGACCCAGCTTCGCTCTATTGTTTGCGGTTGTTTTGTCATCTCGGAGTCATTCGGAGGATGGTTTGAGGGGATCGGAGGGGATATCACAGAAGAACTGTGGGATGCATTGCGTTTAGCAGAGGGATAGCTGCGCAATGGCAAGATTTGGAGTTGAGAAGTTGTTCTTGATGGAGGCGGGGGAGCAAAGAGAGCGGGGTGCAACAACATCGTCATGTTGGATATGCGCCGGTCCATGCCTTGACATTTTCTATTACAATTATTCTGTATGCAAACATTTTGCTAACTATTTGCGCTCCAGGTCAACGACGCTACCAACGTACGTTCGGAAATACCACCACGCGCAAACCTCACCCTCATCGAATGACATTCCTAACTCTACCCTTTTTTACAGATCAAGCCCACCGCTCACTTCGCCAACGACCTCGGCCTGGACAGTCTCGACACCGTTGAGGTCGTCATGGCCATCGAGGAGGAGTTCAGCATCGAGATTCCCGACAAGGACGCCGACAGCATCCACTCAGGTACGAGAAGTCGCATCCCTTCTAGATATGAAATAGCGCTCACACCCCGTTTGCAGTTGACAAGGCTGTCGAGTACATCCTCAACCAGCCCGATGCCCACTAAATTACTCCCGACCCGAACGACTCTGGAAACGCTGGCCAAACAACTCCCTGTTTTTTCTCCCTCCTTTAAACTCTCTAAAGTCACCCTCCCTCGTTATGGCACTTGAAATTCCCTTCCTACGATATACCCGGATATGAAGAGGTCAGGATATAAGGGTGGGGGTTTACCGAGATAAAATAATGAATTTGTTTGGGGCACTTGTAAAATATAAAAAAAAGGCCATTCACGGTCAAAACAGGTGATACCAGGTGATGGTAAAAAAAAAAAGAATCTCAACTAATTTTTTTCTTCGTCTTCGAGAGAGACAGAGAGAGAGAGGGACAAAGGGACTCTTCTTTTTATTCGCCAGTGTTTTCCAGGATCCGACGGAAAGGAGTGTGATGGGGGAAGGAAGTGTTAGAACGGGAAGAAAAAAGGACGATTGTATTGATGGTGGTCGGAGACGCTGCGAGAAACGGTCTTTGCAGCTTATCCCTTGTACTAGTGTATAGAAGAATCATTTTACTCTCCACCAAAACTGCCAGAGTTGGTATCTGCCGTGATGTGCAAAATGAGGCGCCTTTCATGATTTCTCTAAAACATATCTACAAAATGAGCAGTCTTACACGACATTTACGAATAAACGAGATAATACCTAATAGGACATTGACAAAAAAACGAGATGATAACATGGATTATTAAGAAAGATACAAATGAATGCCGCAAATGCATCTTGGAACTCCAAGCTCAATATTTCACCTAATTGCATATACAAATACCCCTATCCTAATGATACATACACCTTAAACACAGATAAATCATAGTTATTGACTGTCGGCGTAACCTGAGAGATATTATTACGGTTGCTTCCAAGCTCGCTGCCCCCAAATGTGACTCCCAACGGTCGACGCAACTCCTCCGAATATATCCTGAAGAGAAAAAAAGTAGATCCAAGTTGGTCTCAGGTTTCGTCCCTTGGTAGCAGAACTATTATATCCACCTCCACCTCCACCTCCAATGTCTGCTTGTCGTCCGTGTGAAATGAACAAGAAATAACCGTAAAGCGAAAAGAGATATTAACGGGAAACCAGGGCAAATGCTAGAATAAAAAAAGGTGATCCAGTAGATTGTTACTTTCATTTTTTTCTTATGATGAAAGCATATGATGCTTGTTGTTGCTAACTCCTTGATAGACCGTAGACCAGAAAATAAGAGGTATGACTTCAGGGCGTGGCTGTCCTAGATGGCTCCTCGATGGCATGACGGAAATATGAAAAAATAACAAAAAACGCAAAAAACTCCAACCTATATAGTATATATACACCCCCTGTGTCCCTTTTTGTTTTCCCTTTCCCAGCCCTTGGCGATGTTGGATGCCGGATGATGATTTTGTGTGTTCCCCTTCCAAAGATTGCCATCGATATTGCGAGAGAAGACGAGAGAGAAGAGAAGAAAAAGTAAAGCGAAAAGAAGCAAGTAGCTTGGAAGGACATCCGGAAAAATTCGGTGGACTGAACTCTCGGTTTCCAAGAAAAATGCACGTCGCATGGCGCGCTGTCGTCTGGTTCGTAGATCGTCATGCCTTCGTCAAAAATGGTGTGATTCCTCCGTTTCGTCGATTGTAGTTTTAAAGGGTTGGGGGTATCTTGTCCAAAGAAATATGCTCCGCCATATTTTTGTATTTTCCTCTTCGCGAAGTCTATTACCTTCCGTTGACTGGTACAGCGTCTCGTCCCTCCTTGGTGCCGTTAGAAGCAGGCACTGTCTTGCTGGCGGCGGCGGCATTGGCATATGAGCTGTAGGCTCCCAGTGCCAAACCAGAAGAACCGCGCTTGCGAATCTTTGACGATGAAGAGTCATCCTCCTCCTCCATGCTGAAGACGAAAGCAGGGTCTTCTTCATCAATCGGAGTGGTAAATCTGCCAGTGACGGACGAACCAATGCTGGCGCTGGAGACGTGGCGCTCTAGACTGCGGTCCTTGCCGATGGGTGAGATACCATTGCTGGCGTTACGGCTGACGGTGGGGTGCAGAAGCGGGCTTGAGCTATTCAACGTGTCATCCAGCCGGCTGCGTTGGAGCTGCTGTGACAGGACCGACATGGTTTCGTTTCCGGCCCCGGCAGATGCCCGGAGGTCGTTCGACATTTCTTTAGCTAGGATCGAATTTCGCAGGGGGCTGCCAACATGACCGAAAGCTGATCCGGCAGCGCTTCGGGCCGATCTGGTCATCTCCTCCTCTTCCTTCTGACGCTGGAACAGGGGTCCCCATCGGCTCGGGCTTGAACCGATGGGGCTGCCATACTTGCCAAGACTACCGAAGCTGAAGTCGGGCCTCTCGTCTCGCATCGAGCCTCTCCGGGCCTTTTCTGCTGGGGTCAACAGATCCTGCAAATCGCCAGGAACAAGATTTTCCGGCACGTTGTCGTCGTCGCCAAAGGCAAACTCAGCCTCCCAATCGCGGTCAACCATGTTCTTGGGCATGCTGGCGCTGAGCAGTCGTGGCTTGGGATATCGGGTTGAATGCATGATTCGTTTCCCAAAGTACTCTTCGCCTGTGAGATGCTGCGAGTCTGGAGGGCTGCCGGCGGTGGGGGTAGCAAGATGCTCGGATGACCCAAAGGCTGACGAGTGGAGCAGCTTGAGCGTCTCGGAGGTACGTTGGTCCTTGATACTGCTGAGTGATGGAGACGGCGACTCGAGGCCAAACTTTGACGGCACAGACGAAGGCCATGGCGCAGCAGGGAAACGGGCGGCGTTGGAGATGCCGTTGGAGTCGAATGAAGAGGGCAATGGTGCATCGAGCACGGATAAGCCCCTTGCAGCGGGCGACAGGCCAAAGCCAAGGCGGGAGGGGTCGTCGTCGGGAGGAGAGCCATAGCTAGACTCTGTGACGGAGTATGGCGCATCAATGGTAGGGGGCCGNTTATCGTGGCCACTAGAGAGGCCGAGCTCCTGAATCTCATCGCTGTGATAAGGATATACGGCTTGGTCGGCGCGGTAGAGGGACGAGGTCAAGGCACTGGCGGTCGAATGGCTGAAGGGGCTACTGACAGAGCCCGGGGTCTGTGAGACGGGACTGGCGCCGCCCGCACGATTGGCAAGATTGAGGGGATTTGGGCCGATGGTAACGCCATTCTTACCGTAGTTGATTCGGCGGCCGTCGGGCAGGACGTGGATGTTTGCGCACTTGGGGCCAAACTTGCAGTTACCCTAAGAGGAAAGCCCATGGTCAGCGAACCAATCTAGACACATCTGTCTTTGTCATGCCATGGCGCAGCAAGCGAGAGGTCGCAGAAAAAGGGATTCAGAGAAGGACGTGGAGCACATCGGACGAGCTTCGGAGAGGATGTAGATGGGTGCGGGTATTTTCGGGCAAGGAGGAAAAGAAATGGGATCAATGTTGGTTTTTGGCCTTGGTTTCTCTGGTTGTCGCAATGGGTGACGATCACGGAGCCGAAATATGCAAGATATGACAAACACAGACGCGCACACACAAAAAAGAACAGTGCTCACCTTTGCGAAATATTTGCAAATCGTCTCCGAGGCGGCGCCTAGATCATGGCTGAAGGGACAGGCATTGCCGGCCTGGCAGGCTCCCTGGCGGAAAAACTTGCACGGGACGTGCGATGTATCTACAAGCAGCAATCAGAGGTCAGCGCATGGTCGGGCAATCAGTCGTTGCTCATCATGAGGCTCGAGCCGTGGTCGTGTGCCGGGCTTTCGGTGGGGGAGGCCCTAGACACTGGAGGCGGCAAACAGAAGAGCAGAGGATTTGTGTAACGTACTGGGCGGGCTGCGCGGCATGCTATGATGGCTGCTTCCGTGAGCAGCGCTGGGGATGCTGAGGCTGCCGCTGCGCATGTGGCGATACTCGGGCATCGTGGCGATGGGAGACGAGAGTCGCGAGGCTCGGCGGTCGAGCGCAGAGGGAACAAGAGGTGAAACTAGAGGAAGAGGAGAAGAAGTGCTGCGAGCGTGACGGATCGAGTTTGAGGGGGAGAAATTGGGGTTTAGGTGCTGCGCGGGCGGTAAAATGACAGCGTGGGCGGGGATAGAGGGGACGGAGGGGGCAGACAAGGCCCCTGGAGGCGCTGGAGGCGCTGTACAGGCAGCCGTAGGGGGCCCTGTAGCTGGATTCCAGCAGCACCAGCGCCAGCGCCAGCATCCGGGCCGCCGACGCCGAACTGGTACGGGTTAATGTAGTGCATGTGCGAGAGCTCGGCTGCAGAGGCTGCCCGTCCATGTACTTGCAGCACTTGGCCGACACTGGTGGTATCCCCTTGACCTTGACGATGACGATTTTGATGATTAACTTGTTGGTGACTATTCATATACCCGCTTCCCGCAGAATCTTTGTGTCTCAGCACGGCTCGTAGCAGCGCTCCCGGCCGTCGTAGCCTCTGGGGCGGGAGCACAGTGTATCGGTCGTGGATCGCGGCCATCCGCTTATGGAGAAGCAGGGTGGAACTGCTGGTGGTAATAAGAGATAACAGGGCCGAGAACCAGTCCGAGGACGATATGAAGTCGGAAAGATAATGAACGAGAGTGGATGGATAACTGGCAAGAAGAGAGAAGAGAATATGGCGAAAAAGAACAGGAAGAAGAAGAAGAAGACAAGTAGAAGAAAGCAGGGCGTGATTTGCGCCTGCTACCACGTTTTTGTACTACTCGGTCCCAACATAAACGTCAAAAGTGTACGGAGTAGGCGCTCCCGTATTATCGACTAGCAGCAGCTTAATTTGAGGCTGTCGATGGGCTCTGCTGTGGTCAGTCGCCCGTCTGTCAGCAGTGCATGTACCGAGTCTGCGGGTCCACCGGGTTCGAGAGCTCATCAGCGGCCGGTACTGCAGAGGATGTGAGATTCCGTAGACTGGCAGTCGATCAACTAAATCGAATGATATCCAAGGCGGCCGCGACAAGGGGGTGGCAGGGGGAGCAGGACAGGGAGGGTCAGTTGAGGTGCTGGTAATATATCACGGCAGATGTCGATGAGTCGGCCGCCTATCAAGCCGATGCACGGGGACGTCTAGCTTATTATATAGGTATGCCTGCGTCTGCAAAGAACAGACGGAGGGAGGTTTAAGTGTCTAAGATGTGTAGGTACATGTATGTACTCATAATATGTGCTGATATACGCTGCGAGCCCCTCTCGTTCGCGTCAGGAGCACTTCCTGTTGATCAGCTCCGAAGCCAAAGCGCAACCATGTACTCCAGTGGCGAGGGTCTTTTGGATAAGCAAAGAATAGGTAGTCGAACGTGATGGCCGAGATAGAGGCGTGTAGAAACGGGCATGGGCATGGGCGTAGGTGTAGTCGTGTTAGTCGTGTTAGTCAAAGTAGACGCTGTGGATGGGAGATGTAGGCGTGGGTGTATATGCGGATGCGGAGGACGGCGTCCTCGGAGTCATTAGGATGGTGTGCTGAAACAACACAGCTCTTTGGCGATGGCCTCGAGGTACCTCACATCCAGCGCCAAATACGAGGACTGGACATGTATCAGCGTTGGATCAAGTTGGTTGCATGTTATATGCGAATGCCGCTAGCCGGAGCAAGAGCCCGCGCAAGTTGGTGAGGCGGCTGTTCGATGGCCCTCGAGCATCGCCTTCTTCTTCCAAGACACGGCGAGGCGATCATACATGTAGTTAAGCCACTAGTCTCAGAGATAGACTGAGGGCTAGTAGAGCGTTGGCCAGCTCAAGGTTTCGATTCAGCTCGGAAGCGACCGTGGCTCCCGTTTCTGACTCGGGCAAGGCTCAGAATAGCAATGATGGTGGATCTGACAGTCTTTGAAGTGTTTCAAAATACGGTCGATACGGCCCCGAGTTGAGTTGAAAGACGGCGATGTTTCCAGGAAGCCGGACGTGATAGCCCACTTGCCGAAGAAGAGGGGCGAGGAAGACAAGGAAGCATGCCACTCGCTGTGGGCCGACATTCCTTTGGCCCAGACCAGAACAACATCAAGTCCCTCATCCGCTCAGATGCGAGAATCGGCTGGCGTTGAAACTCTTGTGCATGCCTCCACGTTTGAGATGGCCAAAGAGAACTGCGCGTCTTGTCTCTATGTGTCTTGATGCATACAGTATGTGCCCATCTGTATGCATCCGAGATGATGCCTGCATCTGTAGCCACCCTGCTGCAGATCATTCATGACAGCTATGAGCACGGGGCCATCTTGTCGATGATCTTGCCCCGTAGCGATTTGCATGGCATTTGGGCGTCTCCACGGCCAGTAAATAAAATATATAAAAAAGGAAATAATAACCACACCATGATCCCGGCCTCTTTATCAAATGTGCTCGGCAGAATACATATGTAACAAGACAGCATCAGAGGTTCACGCCCACACCATCAAAGCCGCGATATATCCACACGGACGGTAGTACCGCTACTACTTGCATGGTATCGTACTCGGAACTCGTACTCTGTAGACACATTTTGGCCTCTTTACCGGAATGTTCGCAACACTAGTCGAATGGGTTTGCCTCGTGTTACGCATGAGTTTGTCATCCAGGGCCGTCGAAATGTCTTGGCTGAGCCGCGATTGCGAAGCCATCATCGCCTGCCCACGCAATCTTGTCCCACATCGAGGCGTTTAAAATAGATCAAATTGTCAAAGACGGGCCCCAGCCGCTACTGTTACACCGCATATGATAGTACATCTTGATTCGGTAACTTGTCGGTAGTATTGCAGCCGTCTCCAGCGTCTCCAGCTACCTACAGCACATACAGGCAGTAAGCACATATGATTCCACGGCCGTCAAGTGCTTTTCATGTCGACAGCTTCTATGGAGCCTCTGTGCTTACCTGTAGCTTGCCCAGTGCTTCCGGGCTGCAGCAACGCCGATACCTGACTTGTACCAGAGGCATGGATCGCGTACTCTGCTCTCTGCCCTCACCAGCTTGAGCAACCTCCCGCGCGCTAGCACAACCTGGGCTTGTCAAACCGACCGCCGACTCTCAGTGAGGAAACACGGCCGTCGCAGGGAAAAGCACAGACGGATAGAGTGCGCGCGCGAGACAGCGCCAGCAAGCTGATCCCAGTCGATTTGCCTGTACGTGGCTAGGGAGCCAGTAGGCGTCTCGGCAAGGTGGTACCTACTACCGGTATATCCAGCACAAGAACGAGGTCAGTACACAGAATGCGTGAATCCGGGGAAATCGCCCATCTCCCTGGCCATCCCTGCAGGACGCCACAAAGCATAGAGCCGGGATTCAGAGCCATTAGTTCGGGCTTCATCAGGTGCCAGGAATAGAAGGCATGCACTCGTCATCACCGCCCGGGATACCATCGAGCCGAGATGCAGATTGCAAGTAGTAGTGATCCATAATGAGGCTGAGACAATGACGAGAGCAGGCAATTAGTAGTATTTCCATCTCCCCTTGCGGTAATAGATAATGGAAGTATGCACGTCGTATGTATGTAAAGTATACTTGTATGCACATGTAGAGAGACGCGTAGTACCTCAACCGAGAGCACGGAGTAGTCAAGTAGCACATGAGGTTGTGGTATCTCTTATCTGGCGCCAGAATTATTCCGACGCTCCCCCATTCGGCCTCGCCTGCATCAACCTCCAGACGAGACGCGATGCGAGCGACAAAATGCCTCCGTGCAATCACAAACACAAAACACCTCGATGGCGCCACAAAGAGGAGAAGACGCCAATAATCGCACGCCCGGCCGGACCGCTCGAAACGACTCGTCAATTCCCCCAGCTCTCGCCATTGTTCCGTTGCCTGGCCCGGTCTCAGCTGTGCAAAGTTCTTGATTTTTCCACGACGCTTCGGCCCATGACTTGCATCCATCGCCTGTAGCTGCGTCCACTCATGGTTCAGGCCAGCCCTCCTTGCCTTCAAGGCCGTCGGCATGTCTCAGGGCAAACGGAGCGCTGGTTTTGCCCTCATGCCCGGGCTGGCGAATGAGGTTGCGCGGACTCCCAACTCCGAGGCGTTGTGCGGTGCCTCTACATTGATTTGGTTAGACAGCTATCTATCTGTTCTTCGAGGTGACATGGGTAAATGGGCTACATGCTATCCGCCATGTCTTCTCTCGATACCTGCCGATCCTTACTTTTCATGTTTCGCCTTCATTCCGATTCGCTTCCCACTTACAGCTACCTTACAATCTCTTTTTCTTCGATGCTAATGACCGCTGACTAAATGGCGACGGAACACACATCAGATAATCTCCCACCGAGAAAAAAAAAAAAAGAATGCCGCACATCTCGGTCGATAGGGGCTTGTGCAACATCCAAGCAGATGCCTGTACCTGTCGACGCTTTTCCCTTTCCAGCATCAAGAACGGGAGGCTGTTCGTTGCCTCTGCTTGGACGTTGGACGAGAGAGGCTATCAACGACAAACGACGCCACCAAGAGGCCATGTGCAGGGGCAGCCGAGTGCTTGGATTCTGACTAGCGATATGGCTTAAGCCCATGTCCAAGACACCTGCCCACACCGGCCGGTCAGCCTCAGTCCGCCGAGGTACTAGTCGTCGGCTAGTCTGATGATAGATGCCATCACCACCTCCCGCATTTGACTTTTGAGCCCATCAGCCGCGAATGATATCTGCCGCTCAAACCACGCTACCTTGGCCAATAGCCTTCGATACGAAATGCGCCGCCGTGCTATTGGCGAAGGATGAGAACTTCCAAATGTTCATGTGGCTGTCGTGGGAGACGGACACACGCATGGCTTGTTCTTCCGAATCCCAGCCAACCAAAAGCCGAGCTTCACGCCTTGCCTGCAAGTGCACCGGCATGCCGCATCTGCTCACACCTTTTGCTCGCCCTATTATGCATCCTTATGCACATCTCAAGCGCTAACGCAAGCATGTGTGAAGATGCATGCATGGTGGGGACGCACTTAGAAGCTCTGTACGAGGGTCATGCGTCCCGCATCGACGTTGCAATACTCCATACTACCGACCTCCCCTCGGCATCACCTACGCACAGCTACACGCAGCTACATGCAGCTACACGCCGCAAACTGTGCTGACCAGATGCGAATCATCGGTTCTAGAAACATGAGTTTATATCACCCCTTGATGCTTTTTTTCTCTTCCTGTCACTTGGCCCTTAGGCTTTCCTACTGTCTGCCCCTTTCAGTAGTGAGTTGCTAACCCATTAGCATCCGAAGTGCGCTCCATACAGTTGCGGACACTTTGCGGGCTGGCTTCACGCTTTCTCTCTATTTGCTTTGGCTCTCCCAGTTGTTTCTGATCTAGGTGTGGGCCGTCCCAGGCGGCCCTCTCCGCATCTGCCACCTCTCATTCCCGTAAATGTCTTATGGCGAAAGCCAAGTTTGAGGAACGTCTGACGCCGGCCTTCGTATCTCAACCGCAACTCGGATGCTCTGGAGAAATACGATGGACCAAAGTTCAGGAAACCATTTACGATGTGGCATTGATAGACGGCCTACCCGGGTCTTCTACTGTCTACTCGCACGCCCCCTTCGTCTTGTTGCTGTGTTCACTGGAGCCGCAGCTGGCGCAAGCCCTCGGAGGCTCAGACCGTTGCGACATCCCTGTTAGTTTGGTGTCTGCTTCACATCTATGCCTCTAATCCTGCAAGATCTGCCACTTTCAGACCAAGCACTCCATTACTGAATCTCATGATCCCTGCCCACTCACCCCACTAAGGTGCCGGCTGTGATGGCCAACCTTGCCCACCTGTCCCGGCTAGTTTTGTGGTCATCCGCCCAACGACACCATTCACACGCCTCCCCCTCCTCTATGTGTGCGTTTCCTTGCCTCCTGAGACGCTCTTGGCGGTATCGTCAAGGGGTATCACCATGCAACCAGATGATGCGCCATCATATCGTCTTCCAATCAGCAAAGGTCACAGACGCCTTGGGATAGGTAATTATGACGTTTGCTGTATTCTTTTGCGGCTCTTTTTCACCAGAGTCCCCCGTTTTGCTCCGGATTTCACGTCCTCCGGATTTGGAATCCTAATCTTGATTCTCATTGCTTTCCTCCCCGAGGCAAAGCATCTTCTACTGTGCAGTTTTGTTTTAGTGTCACCTGGATACCTCGACTTATATAAGCAACTCTCGTGATACTTTATGACAGGTCCAAGCCAGGACAGAAGCTACACTACGCCAGTACGCCGAATATCAACTATATTACCGGATTCTTTCACGGCCCTAGTGCCGATTCTAAACGGGCCGCCTAGTTTGTGGGTTCTAGAGACAGTCTGAATCCTGACTGATCCTGATTTGACGTTTACTCGGCTTTGTCATGGGCAGCGCCATGATGGCTTACCATGGATCCCTGGCCCTTATTGGAAGATCCATGCAAGCCATGGTTACCGTAAAGAGGCAATTCTTTTGCATGTGACGGCAACAGATTTCGAGAGTGGGTGCATGCGCCCGTCCAGATCTAGTAAATGCAGGCAGCACGGAAACTTTAATCCGTCTTGGCCCAGTAACGGGCCTCTCATCGAGCCAATGAGTGACACACGTCCAAGCGTGTTGCTTGAGAAATCTCCCTGCACCAGGATTCCATTCGATCTATTTGTCCGAGAACCTTCTTCACTATGTAAGCCTCTTTTTTCGCTTCGCGATTCCTCAATCAGGTTTGAGACCTGGTTCTCATTTATTGAGGGGCAAGAACTTGCGTGAATCCCCCCTTTTTTTGGTTTTTACGAGACAATTTCATGCGCTATCGCTATCAAGAGGTGTTGTGACAGTTTGTCTTATGCAAACGTGAATGCTTGTGAGGGAAGTACGTCAATGGGTGTGTCCCAGGATGAGTGAGACTTCCAAATGCGTGTTGTGACTACGCGTATGAGACTACAGTGTGATTTGCAACTCGTGATTCGCAAATGACATTCTTTTAGCATTGTCACCGTTTAGGACTCAATTTTGCTTTCAAGATACCGCTTAAAGACGTAATTTGCCGGTTCTATGATTTGATATCCGAAGTAGCGCGCCCAAACTTAGGGTGAAGTATATTTTGGCTGTGCCTGAACAATGAGGGTTCACATGGAGATATCTGACAGTTGACCTGATGTCGACTAATTTAGAGTCGACAGCTGTCATTTATCTTGTGCTTTAGTTTTTTGCCAACGAGGCAGGCTAGCTATGCATATGGATCAGCTGAGTTATTATGGTTCGATCAAGAAGAATTAACTTTTGACAGCTGGAGCTGTGGCGTGTGAGATGTGATGAATTTTTGGGGTTGAGCAGCACTTGGAGATGAGATTATCAAAGAGAAAGAGAAAAATATTATCATCGCTTCTAAGAAGATTAGACTTGTATATGCAATTGTGGTGGAAGATATTTCAAGTTGGAAGTAATATGTCTGATGAGCCAAAATGGGAAAGCAGTTGTTCATTGTTGAGCGACAATTCTCATAGACCATGTCAACGGTATATACTACTATCTTAACTTTCATTGATGATGTTTTGGTTTCATCGATTGAAGCCATCAACGACGATATATATCACTGGCTTCTAAATGAGGTGATGGAGTGAAGGCTAACGCCCATGTATAATGAACAGCCGCTTCGGAGTCACCACCATAGAACATATATCCGATGGATTCTTATCAACCAGTTAATGGGAATTACTTTCAATTAGCTACAACGGCTGACTTAGAATGGATATACATGGGAAATGCTAGCCAGCACCCTACCTTAACAATCAGAGTAGTCCCGCGGCTGGTATACTCTTGGGAACTCGATAATACCGATCTTAGGTTTTGAGTAGGCAAGTGCCTCCTTTATTCTGGGTATTAATTATAGGAGTTAATAGATAGACAACCCGGGCATTCTCGATTTAAAGCAGGGAATCGCGTCTTCTCTTAGCTAATAGATAATACAAAAGGCTCTTCTTTAGTATATGTTCTTGATAAGTGGCTGTCGTATTTGTTTCGAAAATTAGAGAACATTTATCTAAAAACTAATGCGGACTATGATAAGTAGAGTAGAACGAGACAACAGAAGCGTCCATTGCGGAGTAAAATAGGGTCAAGGAAGGCAGCAACGTCGCCAAAGTTTACCATAGACAGGATAGTTTACCTTACCCATAGAACCAGACAGAAAGTGACGATAGGATAATAATGGAAAGTCATACTCACCCAGCCTTGGAATTATGTAAAATCCATTCAACTCCCAGCAATCTTACTTAGTTTCTCCAAGTCTTTTGTTTGTTTGTTTCTTCTGTTCTGCCTCTGCCTCTGCACCACCACCACCAGCAACAACAACACCAACAACAACAGTAACAACAATAACAACAATGGCGTATGTTGCTCCTCGCCACCCTATAACTCAAGCATTCAACTAATTGTCCAAGTACACTGTTGCTAACTCGTATTTATATAGAGGCGAACAAATTCCAATGAGAGATCTTCGGGGGAGAGGCCGCATCTCCAGCCTCAACAACCCTCCCGCCGCCGCCACCACCACCCCCTCTGAGTGAGTCTTGAATTGATCGACGTGAACAAATTTGTTTAACTAACAATATGCTAGTCTTGAGAGAGGTGCTCCCCTTCTTCTCGCCGCCGCCGCCGCTCCATCACCACTCCCATCACCGCCGCCACCACCGCGGCCTTTGCCGCCATCACCGCCCCCGCCACCAAAGAATAGGTTTCTTTTGTGTAAGTGTCTTTCCTATGATATGCTTTAGTACCTAGCTATTTTTACTAATTTAACAATTACAGGGTTGGCATAATATATAAGGGGACTCTGTGGGTCGCGGCCGTCGAGGCCATTTTCATGATGACACGTGATTTTTTTCAGTCGAAATAGTTATTTCTTATTACCATGATTGAGTGGTTAACTCAATTTATTTATTATTACTATGACCATGCGCTATTCCCTTCATACATACATCGTCATAGTGAGATACACCGAAACCATCAAGCTAGCCATTTCCACAAGAAGATATTTACTTTTGCGTCGGGCCGATTTCTCTGGATACCTATATAAACCAAACGTACAATACACATTACAAAGTTTCGTTTCACCAAAGCCAGCTATTTGATCGACACGACACTTGCAATATCATCAATCATGACTACAGAACTATCAACCACGAATACAGAATCATCGACCACGAGTGCAGAACCATCAACTACGGGTGCAGACAAACCTCGCTGCACGCACTATATCCCCTGCCATTGTCCCTCGCTACCCGAGTACGCTTGTCTGCCACTAGGAGATGAATCATCTCCATTGTGGCTGCAAAAGACTCATGAAGACGAAGACCATAACAAGGTTATACTTGAGAGACTGAAGAAGCAGTATTGGCGACGGATACCTGCCGTCTTGCACGATGCATGGTTTGTTCTTAAGACTGGTCATCTACCAAAGCCACTCAAAGTACGGTCATTCCGATGGTTGATATCATCTGACTTCATTCCCCGGGGATACGAAACTGGACAGGCACCATGGCGCATGCTTGTGCGGTCATATCTTATGGATCTACCCAGGCAACTAGCTGAAGGAAACAGCCAACAGCCTACGAGTATTTTTTCATGGCTAAATCATCAGAGACATGTGGGCTATATAAATTATCGCACAAAAGATGACAATGTGCCTCCTGAGATAAACTGCGGGGGACGAATGGTCTTCTCTCAATATAGCAAGGATTTTAATAAAACCTTGTTCGGAGACTGGCTTGTTATAGTCTACGTTTGGGCTATTGATCCTACATGGCTGCTCAAGACCGATATCGGGAGCTTGGTCTCCCTCGATAGTGTAACGGGGTAAGTGACCGGAACTTATATCCTGCATACCATCTTGAAACATCACTTACATGATATATGTTATCTCTCTAGTATTCGCGCTTGGGAATTTGTTGATGCAGTGGATGCTCCCACCAAGGTTCCGCACCTGTTTTACCAATGTCAAATACGTGATTCTCTAGAGGAGGATAAGGTATACGCTGGACATCCGTATCAACAGTACAACTCTGTTCAAATTAAGGACGGAGACCCTGTACCAGCCAGACTTGCTGGACTGAGACGTTTGATGAATGGGCGGGCAAGAGATTTGTATCGTGCGGCATATGAGTAGCAAGTATATCCTATTAGGTATTGCTTATATAGATGTCTCCCCTTCCCCCAGCCTAATGTCCACGCCTACTATCTAATCGCATTGCGTAGATATGTACATGTAGTAACAATACCTTTCCTTCCTTGCCACCTGTCAGGATGCTGGGGAAGTTCAATATCCTATGCTGGCCTTGAATCTTCGAGCTCGCCATAAGGCACAGCCTGCTTACTTACACGTAGTTTGTAACAAGATAACGACGAGGTCTACAGCGGCCCAGACCAACCGACCGTCATCGTCATGCTATGTAAGAGCACTATATTTGACACAGAGTACAGCTCCGCCAGTGGCTCCGTTACACACTTCTCGACCTCACCCAGCAACTTCTCCTCGACGAATGACATCGCAGGGACACTGAGGTTCAGTCCCGCGATGGAATATTTCCTCATGAACAATACCATTACCGACTTCTGGGAAAGTGAGACTGCACAGCAACTGACTGACAGATTCTCCAACACATACAGCCAAGCCATTCTCGCATCGGCCGGCGCAGCCTTTGAGTCCCGACCTGTAGAGGTGGCCCAACGGCGATCCTCGATACTCGTGGCTGCTGTGCCGGTAGCGCCGCTTGTCTGTCTGCTTGTTGCCAACGTGCTGGTCGTGCTACTAGCGATTGTTCTCACGGTGGGCGCCCTGACGGAGGTAACAAAATCTGATGAAGTGGGAGATGTGCAGACGAGACTGAGTATTGACGCTCTTGTGGCGGCGCATTTTGAGACGTGCGGAAAGAAGCCAGGCGTGAGGAAGATAGAGGACTTATTTGAGGAATATGAAGGTGGTGATGGGCCGCGAGTCAATGTAGAGAAAACGACTGAGGAGGGCTGGAAGCTGGTTAGTTGCGATTCATAATTCCGTAGAATTCAATGCACACCAGTGTGGAGGAATCGCTCAAGCGAAGAGACAGTCTAGCCACATTGCCCATCCCTTAGTGAATTCATATCTGTAGTATAAGAAACAGAGCCATCCCCAGGCATAAATCAAGCGGCTTGTTTGTTGATTCAAAAGTATGTGGTCATAGCAATTTGTCTGGTGTATTATTATATCCATCTAACGCCGCTGGCACATAAGCCGAACAGCTCTGAATCTCTTCAACTAGAACATTGCGCAAATCATTTCGCTCTAATGTAATCTCCGTGTTCCAAGGCTTTATCAATTCGAAATCATTCTCTTGTGCATGCAGTGTAGCTGTTCCACAAGATTACACAGCATCAGCCCTCTAAAGGGTGCGATAAGCCTGCTGGCGGGTATAAGATACGATCCCTCCTCTTCATCGTAGTATAAGACAAGCTCCGTTTAGCATGGGCATGGGAAGATGCAGCAGTCGATGGGAATCGGGCAGGGGATGATGAAGCAAAAGCGGCCGGGACAGCAATCGCCGTCATCGCCTCCGCGCATGTTGACGTCGTCCGTCGTCTCGGGATGCGGCTGCTGAGCGTCTGTTTGCGCACGGTTAACAACGTCTTCACTGGAATTTGGCATCATGATATCAGGAATCGGAGAGACTTGCCCATGGCCTGATGTGACTTTGGCTGCGCATCGTACACGCGTTCAGGCTCCGCCAACTCAACACGATCGCTAGCAGTAGACATGGTGGCTGGAAGGGAATAGTAGTACAAGCAACGAAGCAAGTAAAAAAGAGCAGGCAAAGAGAAAATGTGTAGCTCAGTATGCGATGGTACCTGAGATGTTGTTTTCGGTGAGCTTGAGACCAATAGCGTTTGAAATGTAAGAGGAAAGAAAAAGAAAAGCCAAGAGCTGGCATCTGACGAGCTTGGCTTTCATTTCCCTGATGATCAGGGACGCAACTACGTCATCGACACGTTGCCCTCGCCAGGTCCGTGGATGATCCGCCTTGGCACCGTTTTGCGGGGGAAAAAGTTTGTTCCGCCATTTCATTTAAATTGAGCCCGATTTGCTTCTTACATCTGACATGTACTCATAGCAAGGACAAGGGTGGAAGGGAATCATTTTGGAATCATCGAATGATCGAAATGCTCGTCTGACTCTGACCTTGCCAAGCAATAAGGCTGGAGATTCATGCAGCGCCAGCCATGCAGCGCCGTTGCAACTAGACCCATATGCAGTAAGCAGCTGGGCTGATGCTTATCACCTTTCAGCTTGCCTCCAAGCATGATGACAAGGACAAGGCCACGCTTGTGCTTCGTGGGGAAGACAAAAGAGGAAAGTAAGCTATTGATTTCGTATTGTACAATGCTCGTACGTTATAGTGCCAAACCGACCCAGCTGTAGGGCGACCCGACTTACTTACTGGGTAGACTTGTGCATAGCCTCGCTCGTATATGTGTGTTCCAGCTGCATATGCGAATTGGCCGAGCCTTGAGCGGCAAAGCGGCAGCTGCCGCAATGCCACGTTCGGGATTCCCTAGTACCTGGATATTCCCAGATCTTGAAGCTTGGTACACAGCGGGTGTGTGTCTGTGCAGTGGCAATTCCACGTGTTTTGCGTTGCAGTCACGGAGCCAGTTCCTTGTCAATTAATCCTCTTGCACGAGTTGGTTACAGGGGATTGCCGAAATAGTAAATAACCTATCAAAGACGTACATCACTTGTACACAAGTGTATGTACAGTCTACCAACGGGTCAGCTGGGGGGCCTCCGTCTAGGTTCTGGAATAGGGGGCACTGGCTAGAAGATTTCGGCATAACAAATTTTGCCACAATACTAGCTGTCATGTAATTATTCCGCAAGAAGCAGAGTAGTACAGGTCTTGCTGTTATGGTGAGACGGATGTAATGACTAGACGTAGGCTGAATGTTGTAATAGATCCGGACTCGCCCTCTTGCAGGTCAGAGATACGTTTACTGTAAAACTTAGACGCATGAAAGCCAATGGTTTCTCTAAATTGATCTCTCGGGCATCATTATATACCCCATACCTGCTAGTACCTTGCTGATTTATCAGCTACATATACTCAGCGCCTACTAGGTAGTTACAGGTACTATGAATATCATCATACGTGTATATACTGTAACTCCGTGTGGCAACAATTCTTGCATGTTGATATATCGCTTATGACACAAAATCAAGTCAATCATCATAAATAGTTTTATCGGGTTACTGTTTTACCCCGAAGTAGACGAATGTACTTCATACTCCCCGTTGGTGTGGAAATTAAAACTGGACAGATTTGCCAAATCCATCTCGCCGAACCTGAGTCGGATCCTTTACATCCGAAAGTTGAACAAAATCAGCGCATTGCGTCAATAGAGACGTGTACAGATCACAGATACAGGTTCTCCTATTACATTCTTGCCGTACCATCGCCCAATCATTGCCCGGTTAATATCAAAATCAACCATCGTCACACTGATTTGACTAATTGAGCAAGTCCTTCTGCATTTTCTCATGGGCAGACACGATACACAACAGGGGGCAGTGATCGAAAAGCTCCAATTGCTCATGCTCCGTGTCACTTGGTCTTTCATTGTTTGACTTTTTGCCCCTTAAATCCGCGAAACGCCTCTCCCGAAAGCTTCGTGCCAGTAGATGGAAAGTCGTGTCAGATTGTTTTCCTGCAGTCAGTCTACGATGACAAGCAGCATCCCCTATTTCGTAGAATCAGAGTCAGTGGATTGAGTCAATCATCATCCATCAACCAACATACAAATGCATCAAATTCAAATTTGGTAATCCCATACAATTCCACCTGTACGACGTCAAAAATGGCAAATGGTGAGTACATGTACCTCCAATCTCCTTTTATGCTGGGGTGAGTCACCGGAACTCTGGCGCCCCCACTATGACTCTATCGCCGACACATACACGCACATACAGACAGAAAAAAAGGTTGAGCCAACAATACTCCATGAGTTGATGAAGAGAATAGTATTTTCGTAGTTAGTAATCGTCGGGATGCTCTTCTACCCCGAGACAAGAAGAGGAAGAGGCCAAGGCGCTACCGAAGAGGGCTTTGTAATTGCCAGTATCGTATCCCATGTCTTATGCATCGTGCTGCCAGGTATTATTCGCGAGTAAGGTAGAGAATAACTTAAAAATAATTTGATTATATTCGCTTTTCTGCATATAAAACATCATCCTTTCCATCTTGGATGATTCTTTTGTCTTTTCCAATCACCAGTATTCAAATGGTCTCCCTCTCCCTGTCTCATTGTAGAATACGCAAGCCCGGGGATATCATCAATTGCATCTGGGTGATAGAATGTCTCTGATTGCCAAATCTTCTCTTTGGACTGCACTCTAATTTCTTCAAATTCCCTCTTCGTCTTACCGGCAAGAAGGCTTGGAGCCATGGTCAAGATGGCATTGAACTGTCTGGCTGCTCAGATAATGGCCCCTGTGCTCTGGTAAGCCTCTTTATGTTTCCCCCTCTATCGTCCAGCACACTCGCCCCCTATATTCATTGTGCCTCTTGTCGAATATGACAGCAGCGGTCAGCCATGATGAGGCGAAAGAAGTTGAAAACATTCCATGAAACATCTTGTTCACAATTAAGGAAGAGAATCGACATCGTCTGAGCAACCACGAGAAGCACACATGATTTTGAAAACACCATCTTTTGTTTTTCCAGTTCTTTATTGGTCATCATTGATGACTTTTTATATACCCCCCATCTATATGCGGAAGGATTGTAGCGCTAACATGGGTTCTATATATCTGACAACCCCGACGACTTTGGTTACATTTGGCACTTTTTTCGTCCAGGAACATTGCCGGTGAAAACGACAAAAGCAACATCAGAAAAATAATAGGAGGAATAATAAGAATAAACTTGAATGAAAACAATATGCCCTCCCAATAACCGGCCCCCGAGGTCGTTTCTCCCGTGAACACCATGTGACATAAAAGATCTAAACCCCGAAAGATCCAATTGAAAAAAAGAAAAAACATTTCCGTAAAATAAAGCAAAAAATCCAGTACAGGTTAAGCGTTGTGGGTATGTGGTTGCAGTAGAGTGAGTGCGTCGTTGAGGGCTTCACCCTCTCTTTGGTGTTATACAGGGGTGTATGTGTGTAATCGCGCAAAGAGCAAGCTTGTAAGTGGGTGGCATATGTTCACTTCCTCCCCAGAACCTCTCTTAGAGCTTCAACTTCGGCTTCGCGCCTCGCCAGTTTAAGCTTGAGTTCATCGCGCTCCCCAGTCATGTCACTCAATGCCCGCTCCAAATCGGCTATCCGGTCAAGGCGTTTCTGGCGATACTTCCGTGCCGCCATCGTATTGCGCTGCCGTTTAATGGCGGCTTGCGCCTCGTCGCTGCAGGCTTCAAGTTCATCGCCGTCTGTTGATCGGGTTGTGCTGCGATGCTTTGAATGAGAACCTCCGCTATGTGTGCTGGTGGGAGAATCCTGGCGGTAATGGTGGGGGGTTGGTGTTGACGCTGACGAGGATGGCGGCATCACATTGGCCATCTGCTGCGCCGGCATCTGGAAAAAGACACTGTTGGCGCCCTCTGAGGAATACGTAGGGGCTGACATGCCGAGCCTGTCTTCATGCTGTTGATTGTGTGGTACATGTATCCGGGCAGCATGATGAAGGCCTGTGTCGAAAAGATGGTGATGGTGGTGTTGTTGTTGCGCTGAGAAGAATGCTTCTGGAGGGCACATGTCTTCGGTTAACACTTGGTCTGGCCAACACTTGAACGTAAATTCTGGATTATCGACCATGATGGGCGAAGGAGTATAAAATGAAGTCATACACAGCAATAAGACTGGAATAGAACGGCAATGGTATGGGTCCCGCCCGGAATAGTGCGCTTGTGTCTATGTGTGTATGGAGCATGTATGTACGTGTAACAAAAGAGGGAGACGACGTCTCGACAATATATGTAAACACCTTTTTTCCAAAGAGGTGGTAATATGACTTATGACATAATTGAAGCAGCAGACCAGGTGTATCGCAAAACATCGTATTGAGAATAAGAAATAGTCGACATACCTGATGGGTCCATGCTTGCTTGCTTGCAGAAACGAGTCAAGGCAAGCTGAAGAAAAGGCGGGAAGTGAGACGAAAGTGACAACGGCAACGGGACCTGTAATCAAATCCTTCGGTTTCGCCTACGGCGGTGCTGTGCAATGCTAACCGCGAGAGGAAAGGGACATTGGAGGGTGAGAGGCTGTAACTTGGTGTGTCTTGTTCGTATTTGGCAAGCTTTTTGGCTTCGAGCTCTGTGTCTGCACGTCTTCCTTTTCTGGGGATTCAGCTCTTATGTGCTGGACTCAATAGTCTGAGTCTGGACAAAGTGAGATGGTGGGCGCACGGCTGATATATATCGAGCCACGTGCACATTGGCATGCACTCAATTTCGACGGGTATTAATGCTGCAACACACACGAATGAATGGATACGGCCTAGTACATGGAATTGGGTAGATTCGACTCCAGTTGCTTGTACGAGGGAAGGGGGAGTACATGTACAGCACAGTAGGCGATACTACCGGGGAGGTATTGGGGTGGACTAAGGCAGACAAGCTTCAGTCCAGATTCAATGGACAGGAGAGAGTGCCGGCACTTTTACATGTGCACTGTATGTAAGTAGGCGGCACGGTTGCTTTTTAGTAGAGCCAGCAAGCAACTTGAATGGGGGAGATGCAGAGTTAACGCGGCAGCGGATTTGCAGATTCCGGCCTCCCCCTTGACACGCTGACGGCTCCAATGCCACTTGATGCTGCCAGCTTACATCCGACTGTGCACGCGGCATCAGCCCTCCGGTTGCACAACTCTGGGAACTTGGACGGACTAGCAGAATCCGGCTTCGTGACTAAGCCCGGAACTCGCTGCAACAGGAGCCATGATAGGGAATTGCCTGGGAGCACTCCCGTAATTTGATCTGTCTTTGTGCGTGCTAGCCTTGCCTTGTCACTGCCTTGCCTGCCTCTCTGGAGCACGAGGTTCCACACCATTGCTGACAGTGCCGGGGGTCGCGAAAGACGCAAGATGCTCTGCGAATACATGGCATGTTTACGGAGTACAGTAGTCTCTGTCTGTCACAATTGGGCACGCGAGACTCCGCCAGAGGTGCTGGTGCTTCACAAGTCGAGACTGTGTGTGCTGCTCTCGGTTGATGGAGCGGTCAGGGTCAGCCAAGCGGTCAGCCTAGCAATTGGGCACATACGAGCCCATGGGAGGTTTCGGCGCTATTTTCTACATTATGCATTGATTGGGCCTAGCGATGATTGAACCCTTTCGAAATCCGGCACTCGACTTACAACAGCATCAGCTTGTGAAGTGTGGTTGAGTACGAGTAGAAACATGTGGCAAGGTTACATGGAAACAATCATGCAACTCCTTGAATAGGAATGTCGATTGCCTCATATACATCCATCTCATACAGTAGAGAGAGACCGAAATGGAATAATACCGTGCGTGGCTCCAGGTGGTGTATAAAAGATACGCGCCATATTTGTAGTCCGAATTCGAACTTCGCCAAGCAGCAACCTTCCGGCGCAAAATGCGCGGCGACTTTGCATGTTCATTAGCAAAATCCCTCAAGTCACGACATTAGGCTGCAGCATTGACGCCCTTTGATGGTCAATCTCAGTCTCTCTTTTTTCGCTTTGCTCTGGAAGTGAAAAAAGGGCTGCTTATGGTGTCATGCGTATTGTCCGGACACTAGACAGGGGGCAACAGACAGTGGAAGTGCCGAATATGGCAATCCCTGGTTAGGAAGCAGACGATCAAGATTCAGGCAGAGATTCAAAGAGCATGGGGTCTCATCAACTTGAGCAGTCAAGTCAACAGGAGACTGATCGTCAAAGCCCAATTGCTCTGAATTTCCACTCGAGCTTTGGTTCGGTGGTTATTGACAAAGGAACACCGGACAAAGTATCCGACGATACCCTAACGTGGATACACAAGACTCCACGCCTCGCCAGAAACCCCCGAGTCACTCCTTAGCGCCGTGGGACAGCCCGTAGCGGCCGATAGGGCTGGCTTTTGATGGGCGGATTCGGGGGTGTTGGGGGAGTGCGAGGTGCTATGGGTGCTGGCCATGGTCTCTAGTGTGTCGAGGAGGTTGTATTGGCTATTTGTACTTGAGCCAGTGGCAAACATCAACGTGGTACTCCTTGCCTGTATGAGGAGGAGGATTGAGATATGCCGCCGACATGGAGTAGCGTCGTAGCCGGAAAAATTCGGTGTCTATTCATTCCTTGGTAGTACTGTGCTCAGTGTTCCGTACTTACTGTACTGTAGATGATATCTTTGCAGATAGAGCGGCGTTTTAGGGCCAGGGAGGTGCATGTAAGCGAGAATGTTCCATACGCTTGGTGCGGCTTACGCTCCGGCACCTACACAAAATCTCACGGAACACGGCATATATATATCATGGCATCGATAGGAACTGGTCGGTTGCAACCAGTTCCTAATCAAGGGATAAACTTAAAGATATGCACAGCGGATCGACCGTGTCCAAATGGCTCATTGGGGCCTATATTCACCGGGAAACTCTATAAATGCGGCTCTCAGCATGCCCATGTGAAACACGTTGAGAGCAGGCTTCAATTTGACAACTAACACGTAGATGGCTCAATACGGAGTATGAATTTCGCGTATTGGTTGATTCAAGTTGATCTATTTGACTCCGCTCTTCATTCTCTCTCACACGCAAATGCGGATTGGCGGCATTCGTCTATTCGACTCTTGTGCTGACCTTCCACCGTTTGAAGTAACCTCACACATTGCTCGTATTTC
Organism: Trichoderma sp. BMH-0061; assembly: GCA_030015385.1. Lineage (NCBI taxonomy): Eukaryota > Fungi > Ascomycota > Sordariomycetes > Hypocreales > Hypocreaceae > Trichoderma > Trichoderma sp. BMH-0061. The sequence goes on from JARWZN010000002.1 coordinate 4,479,338, forward strand.
GTCAAATCACAGTCCTTTATAAGAACATTTTCCGTTCCCCTCGCAGCCAAAAATGTTTCATTCTCCAACAACAGCATTTATCAACGTATTAGTTCCAAGTATGGTTTGTTAATATGGGACCACATGCAAGCATTGTTTATCCTCCGCAACATAGTGGCCAAAATAATAACTCAACTCAGTCAAACAAAGAGTAAAAAAGTAAGAAAGGATAACAGAAAGAAGCTCATGCAATTCCCCACGTCTCTCAATTTGCCCAATTTCGTCACCTATGTCGGTCTCCAAAGTCACCATCGGCGTTCTAATCCCGACGCTACGTCTCCAGGTCTGGATTCAATGGCAACATCAAATGGAAATAGCCCGGCACTTTCATCCGCCGGCATTCTGTGGAGATTAACCACATGCAAGCACGGAGAAGATTGTCGGTGCGTTAAAGCCTAAACGCCGTACCCGGCCCGCACCTCTCCGTGTGTCAAGTCGTATAAGCTGACGCCAACTAAACTGCATACAGTATATGTACGCTTCTGTGAGAACACCAATGATTTGAAGTCTTCCGTGTGGCTATCTGCAGTGTTCCGTCCTCCGCATTTTCCTCCGCTAGGGTTGACTACATGTAGTAATCCTTCTATTGGTAATATGGATAATCTTAACTCCGAGATCTACCGTCCCGTGTAGTATTCAAGGATATGCCAGCTCAACATAGTAACCCACCAATGATATGCCTATCGGCATGGTCATCAACCATCTCACGGTTGTTTTCGGCTAAGTATATCGGACTCGTTTGCTTGGAATTCACATGCTGAATTCTTTTTTCAGACTATATGGCAGATCTACCCAATAGAATGGGGCGTAAATTGAAGTTTCATTCGGTTCTATCGGATGCGGAATCCTATGGAACTCCACGTAACCTCCATCCAGTCTCTAACATACTCTGCGTTCGTTGCTGTGCCATACCCAATGGAAATAAGTCCGTGCCCACTAGTCATATGTCCGAGTTATTCATGGTCTTCGGTGTCTTTAAGCAGCTCGCTATAAGGCAGTTTCCATCCAGCCCGCGCCATGGAAGTGTGAACCTGTTTGCTCGAAGTAGACTCCAAGCAAAGGCTGCGGAAATACACGTCTTCGGTGTTATTCAAGTGCAGCAATGGTAACTCCATTGGCAAAGTCTCTGATGAAAAACAAGCGATATATGTTCGTATATCCTTTAGCAGACTTTGGCTCGGTGCAACTCCCGCCGGGTCTTTGTCGCTAGACCATAGAAAACGCGGCAGGCCTGCGGCTTTTGAGATTGGTACAAAAGTGGCACAGCCCCAGTCGATAACACTACGATATAATAATACTATTAGTCTGGTACAAATAAAACGCACAATATTTCCCACATACCATTTGATGTTATAGTCTTCATCGACAATGATATTATTCGGCTTAATATCACCGTGCTCCACGGCAAAGGCAGTGTCATGTTGATCTTGACCAAGCACCTGGCAAACTAAAGCTTGCTGGTTGGTGCAGTCTTCTTCTGAAAGACCAGAAATTTTGCCTTCTCGCACCTGAGTGGATCTGTTCTTCACACGTCGTTGGAAGAAAGTTGCTGCGGAAGTAGAACCTAATACCAATAGGTAAGAGTCATATTTTCTTGCTGGGACGTTTTACATACGGTTTTCTAGCGTGCATTTGATCAAGGATAGCTGTATCGAGGCTATTTTATCAAGTAACACACCTCGAAGTGGCTGTGGTGGAAAGTTATCATCCCAGGTCAAGGGCGAACCCTCAACCCAAGTCAATACAATAAACGGATATTTGATCGGGTTGTCGAACGTCAGGCTAAAGCCGCGACATCTCGGGGACCAGTGGAAGCCCTTCGCTTCGAGCATCCGAAGAATGTGCACTTCAATTTGAAGCATCGCGATTATGTCGTCATCGTTGTTAGTATGATGCGGCACTCGAACGGCGATACTCGTCTGGTCGTTGAAGCTAATCCTGAAGATGCGACACTCGCCTCCAGCAAACTCTCCGTCAAGAAATGCGCCATTGCCACCAACTCCAAGCTCTGCAACAGCAGCCAAAATATTTGTCGGTTCGAGGTTTTGCGCGGGATATGAAGCCATATTTTGAAAAGAGCCAAATTGTGATGGTGGAAGATGTTAGTAGCAACCCAACGCCTCATACAGAGCACGGTATCTGTCTGTTTTATACCTCTTGACAAGCCAACCAACAGAACAGTAGAATACTATTGCTGATATAGATGACTCAACAGGAACACAAACAAAGCACCGAAAAGGAGTGTCTGTAAATGTGGACTGCGTGTCCCGCGCCACTAGATCTCTGTCAGATCTTTATCTTGATTCTCATTATCAATCAAGTGTTTTCTCATATTGGACAATCAAACAGCTCCTACCAAAATCTCAGGACATTGATGAATCACTTCGCGTCCAACCCGTGCACGGACGAGGATGAATCAGGTGTACATTCCATACAATGCAAGAAGATAGGATTTAATAATGCAACACCTCCACATCATGTTTGCTTTTATTCTAACTCAAAAAGTGGACAAAACATTCTCCCATCCTCCATTACCGGCCCGTAAGCCGCTTCTCCAAGTAACGCAGAGGTACATAGATCAATGAACTCACTGCCCACGCCATCTCGAAACCAATGTCTCCAGTGGTCTTGGCAATCGGACCTTGCCACCACACCTGGTCCATGCATGGAACGACCAGCCCAAAGCACAAAATACCGCTCGACAAGGCCGCAATGCCAAGAGGCAGCTTCTTTGCGTCGCTCCAGATGGCGTGGTCATATGAGCTGTAGTCCTGGCGGCGGAACACCACGTGCTCTACAATGACGATTCCAACAAATGCCGCGGACCAGTAGCCGATAAGGGACACAAAATTCTCCAAGCTCTCGAAGAAGTCGCCAACAGCGGTGATGGCCACTGCAATGATGATGCCAGTGATGACGATGGCGAATAGGTATCGAGGCACCTTGAACAGCCACGGTGCCAAAGTTTGAAAGTTGAGCGTAATGGCATAAAACGTACCACAAGTGTTTCCCAGTAAAGTGAGCGCCAGGACCACGACGATGAATTTGCCAAAGTTTCCTGCAGGTGCCAGCATGGCCGCAAGAACACCGCCAGCCGAGTACTCATCAAATGCAGTTTGCCAATCGGGGTTGTTAGGCATGGCTCCAGCAACAGCCGCACCGAGAACCATGAGCAGCACGGTCGGGATTAGCAAACCCCAATAAGTATATTGGAAAACTCGCCATCTATCAATCATTAGTATCTGTAACCCAACCCACAGGGAGAGGATGGAGCTTAGGGCAACTTACGATGGAACCTTGGGATCGAAATAAGTGGTAAAGTCACTTGCCAGGGCAGCCCAGGGGATCTGGTAGCTGGCAATGATCATACCAAAGTTGAGGACGTTGGCAGCCGTGGCAGGCGTCTCAGGGGCGGCTTGCTTCTTGAGGCCTGAGCCAGCACAACCGGTAGCAATGACAACGCTGATGATGGCCGGGATGAACGCATACGTCTCGTAGATGTGTAGCACCCTGAAGCCGCAAAATGAGACTAACAGGGACAATACTGCAATGATGACGATGCCTGCATCTTCGTTGATGGACCCGTTAGAGATGGCAGAGAGGCACTGTCCACCCGTGATGCAGATGATGACAGTGAAGCCGGTCATGCTAGCCAGATTCAGGAGCACTGGTACTGATACAATGTATCGTCTGTATACCAAATTGTTTGAGGTTAGTTGAGCTGATCTCTTGGGTGGTGTGTCTAGCTAGATATGCTTACCCAAAGCTGTACCGGGCCTGGATCATTTGCCTCATGCCCGTCTTGGGGCCCAACATGGCAAGGAACGCCGGGGGTATAGTGGACAGCATACAGAAGAACAAGATGACAAGAGATGAGTCCCTGAGGCTGAGATTGTACGCCAGGGGTCCCAACATGCCAAAGGTAATTCTGCATAAGAGACTGGTTAGCCAGCTGCTTGTGGATGCTCTGTAAGAGCACGAGTGATGACACCATCTTTGCAGATTAAAAACTCACCCCAGAATGTTTGCGTTTATGGAGAACCAGACGGTAAAGATGTTGAAGAAGCGGGTTGAACTGCGCTCTTCAACGGGCACCGGCAAGATGCCTCGCTCCTCGACACGGCCAGCTCTCAACACCTTGTGGAGCAGCGACTCCTCGTCGCTTTGATGGCCATCTTTTTCTCTGACGGGCACCGCCGACGCCTCTACTGTATCCACCAACATCTGTGCGTTGTATGGGTTATGTAGGACTGTATGGGGATAAATGCCGAGTCGGAGTTTGAAGCTGGAGACGGCTGGTAAGTAAGCCGAGTCTTGTCTTGTTGCACGAATAAAGGCAACACGAGAACACAAAACAAACAGTGCGATGAAACGGCGTCCAAAATCCTCGGAATCACTTCATGAAACCTCACGCTTCAGCAACGCCATGCAAAAACCAAAACAACGATAGAACTTGCAGTGAGTCAAGAATTTTGCCTCTTCCCGACACTGAGCGGTTCCGGTTTCCCTCTTCCGCCCCTCCTCCGACCTAGGCCGCGAGACAACAAAATCTTTTCGCATCCGCACGGCCAGATACGGACTAGAAGACGCCCTTGGCCAATCACAGCCTGAATGGCGAGAAACCGGTTCCATGAGCGACCGGCCCGTCGAAGAAAAAAGGAAAACCCTTGCAGCCCCTCCTCCCGCCACTTGACAGGAACAGTGTTAGCTTGGGGGTTAGTTATCTAGAATGTTTCTCTTTCGAGGTGATAAGAACCGTAATTTTGTCGGTGACTTAGTAATCTTGGCGGGGAGTTGGCATCACACCACCAAGGGCGCATGCATTGACATACAGACAGAAGGGCGGAGTAGAAGTCAGCATACATGGAGATACATGAACTGGTTATTGAATGTTTCCTTTGGTATTTACCTGGAGAAACTTATGAATAAAGTAAATATTTTACTTCTCGCGATAGCATTGCTTTGGGAATATCATGAGGCTGGCAGATATCGCCAACTGAGTCAGTCTCTTGGTCCTATTCAAAATAAGGTACTCCATAAGCAGCATACCTTCAAAGACAAGAGTGCGGGGAAACACTTGACGCAGCTTACTACTATTAAGACATACATATGGATATAAGTCTCTTCATGGCTGAGCCATACCTGTACCACAGCAAAATCGCTGAAATACAGTCTTTGACGTGATGCATATCCTACCCTGCAGTCATCAAAAGTATCAAAATTGCAACAGCCTCCTACAAACAAGGCCGCACCGTTAATGAGTACACTCTCGATTGTTCAATAATTAATATGTACATCTCTTGAGCGCAATATTGGGTTCTCAGCTAGCAGGGGAATAAAGGGGAAGAGCATACATAAGTTCAAATCGGTACCCATACGTGAACGGAAGTCCCGAATAGAACTGTCTAAGACACATACCACTCATCGAACCACCGGCGCAGTAGCAAATGTTATACGACCATCGACTAGGGCAAAAAAAGCCTCATGTATGCAGGGAAGAGGTAAAATGATTTAATATCAAGGCTATTAATGATGTTACACGTGTTATGACCAAAGATCCTCGACTGGGCAGCCAAGTGCCTTATTAGTTTTTACACATGAATAAACACAGTAGGGTATCAGTGGTAGATATTTTATGAGAATCCTGCCGGCCAAAATGTTCAATGACAGCCTAAAACATGCCGCTCATGAGCCACCGCTGCTTGCTTGCGACTTCTTGCGAAAGAAGCCNCCCAGCGTCCCCATCAGCGCGCCAAGTCCTTTTTCATGGCTATCTTTCTGAAGGCCATCCTGAATCCATCCAGGCAATTTATTTCGTATTCGAGGCGTTCCATATCTTCGGTCAACAAGGATGATCGCCGCGTAGTCTCCACGGTGTCGGATTGCCCGACCAATACTCTGGTTGACGGCCCTCATACAGGCGTTTTCGTAAAAGTCTCGCGCAGCCTGCTTCGCTTGTGCCGTCGCATCGCTGCTATTCTTCCCTTCCTTGATGAGCCGGGACTCGGTTGTTGTCTCAATGTACTCGAGCTTCGCCTTCCAGTCTGGTGATGCGATGTTTGGGTAGGGCAGGCCAACGACCATAACGCAGCGTCCCAGCCGGTCTGAAAAATTGATGCCTTCGGACATTTTGCCGCCAACAACACTCAGGAGTAAAGCACCAGTGTGCTTGTCCCCGGCCGGCCTAGTTCCAAGGATCGCTTCAGAATAATCTCGTAGGACCTCTTCGCTGGCTACACTCTTGGTGTCTCTGAATACAGACTTTCGGGCCTGCAATCGATCCCATGTGCTTTGAGAATTTCCACCCTGACGTTGCTGCCATACCGCCACTATCTCGTCGAGGTAGCCATAGCTTGGGAAGAAAACAACCACTCCGTCGGGAACAATATTACAAACGTTCAATATTGCCAAGCCCAATTGAATCATCATATCCTTGTTTCCTCGCTGCTTGAAACTAAACTCAAATGGCGGTGATTCGGCATTGCTTGAAGCAAGGGTCCAGACGCAAAGGTTTTCTGGCGGAATAACATGTCCGCAGCTTAATGATGTTACCTTTTCGGCATCCAGAGTGGGAAATAGCTGATCCTTGTAGTCTGAAAACGGCGACATGGTTCCACCAGCCAAGATTACAGCACGAGCGCTCGAAACGATTGACGAGAAAGCGTGAGTGGGCGAGAGAAGCAGATAAGTAAGTTTCACATCTGCGGTTGTTCCTTGAGTCTTCTGATAGAAGATGCGACCCTCGGAGCCAAGGTTCGTAAGAGCAATAAGGAAGGAAACAAGAATATGCAGGACGGGTGTTCCAGATTTCGAGAGTCCGGGCTTCTTGTTTTCGTCTCCGTTCTCAACGTGAGCAACATAGCTCTCGATCTTGTAAGCCAGCTTGGATTCTTGTATATACTGGATTAGTTCGTAAATGTTGATCTGATCTATGCCTTTGTGCCTCGTGAGATCGTTTGGATCGACGATTCCATGTTCGCTCTGATGAATGTTAGCTGGGTAGGCCCAAGCAATTCTGTTCCACAACTGTACCTTGAGCTTCAAAGCACCTTCAAGCCACTCAGATAGCCCGTCAATGACTCTCCCCACTCTTCCGACATTTACTCGATTTATGCCCTTCAACTTTTTGCCAAAGCGTTTGACATAAACACCAAGCATCTGACGACCTCTGCGGAGATCGCTCAGCTGCAGCTCTGCAGCATGCACACTAGATATCGCATCGAGGATGTTATGCGCCTCGTCAATTATGACCACGTTACCCTCAAGCTTAATTCCTAAAGCCTCGCGAGCACTCCGTTGCAGCAGAAGCGGATATGGTAATGTGATGATTTCGGCTCCGGGCAGGGCCACCCGAGAGGCGTAGTAAGGGCATACCGACAAGGATTTTCCTAGCAGATGAAGATCTTCGATATCCGGGAGTGTCGCCAAAGCGGAATCTCGAAATTGGTGGGTTTGGCTAAGAAGCTCTTCCTTGGGTACGAACGAGCATTTGCTACTAGACTTCGCCTGTTGGAGTTCTGTGCAGCGGTCATTGATGGCTTGAACCGACCCAAGACGAGCAACGGACGGGTTGATGCAGAGTTTTTGTCGTGATGATAATGGCAGAAGCTTCACAGGTTCCGTCGAGGAGATATCTGATCCCTTGGCAACAGACGGCGGCAGCGAGGGCGGAAACACAGGGCGGCGCAATTCCGTGATGAATTGCGACAGTTGAGAATGAGTTCTGGATGTATAATAGATNNNGCTCACGGTTACTATTGCCAGAGGTGGATTCAGTGTCGATACTCGCACCTTGATTTTCTCTTCCAGGATATCCTCGTCCTCTGTTTGCTTCATACGTCCTCCTAGGCCAATCTTTTCAAGAGTTTCTCGCGATTCTTTACTTAGACCAGATAAGGCATCGTCTTGGTGTGTGTCGTCATCATCAGCGTCCAAAAGCCATTCGGCGTCTTCGTCTGCTGTGGTTTCAACAGTAGTCCTAACATCTTCCACGCGGCGTCGCTTCCGGCTTCGTTCCTCTTGGATTCTTTCTTTAAGTCTGAAAGAAGCAAGACGCTTTTCTCTATCTTCCCATTGTCTCAACAGTTCTTCTCTTTTGCGAGACAGGAGTTTCTCGACAAGCCAATCCGGTTCGTCTTTGTACGACTCCCCCGCCACCTGCAGTTCTGCCTCCTGCTTGGTAGCTTTATGGTTCCGAAGCCATGTTAAAGATGCGCATATGAGCGAGAGAGATTTACCNNNGACGGCAGTCAGTGCGTGTCCCATGAGCTCATGAACGGTCAACCGCGGGACGACAACACTCCTNNNCCAAAACCAATCGACCGATGAGCCACTTCCAGGAATGAATACACCTACAGTTCCAGTTGGACTCTCCAGAATTCCCACTTGTCCTTGTCCCGTCTCCAGAACTTGATACACTGTTTGCATGAACTGATTTTGAACATCATACGGCGTGAATGGATGGTGAAAGTCAAGGCTCGACAGCTCGTGCGCAATACTATCGACTTCTGCTGTCAAGGCCATTTTGTCACTTTATCATTTTGCCTTTTTCCCTTGTTACATATCTTGTCCGTCTAATAGCATGAATGACATCTTGAAACTGCTTGTACTCTTCCCGGCAGAATGAAACGCGTATGGCGTCGCGCGGGCGGTGTGGATTGTTAGTGCACTGCAAGTGAGTTAAAACTGCCAATCGCGCCGAATCGCATTTGGCTGGAAAAAAGCCCCGCATTACGATGCCCGCTTTTGTCGCGGCGGTCTCACGAACCCACGTGGACCCGCAGCACGTGATTGCAAATAATTCAGTGCGAGCGAACAATCACAATTGGGCTTAGGGCTGTGCTGCCCTCTCGCCTAACAAATTTCCGGGGTGCCAAAGCCGCTGGCCGCAAAAACATCACCACCCACTTCCAGTCCTTCGACGCAACACATTGGAGAAGCGACAACACCACAACCGTCGCCATGCCTACCCGAACTTCGAAGACCCGCAAGCAGTACGTTTATGAGCCCGTTGGATAATATTCTCTCGACTGCCGAAAACGAGGGCACCGCCGTCCGGTTGACCTTGGGAAAGGCGCATGTTGAAGAAGTTTCACCAGTTGCGATGGAAAGGCTAACAAATTACTTCGTTCCACAGCCGCGGTAACGTCTCCCATGGAAAGGGTCGTGTAGGAAAGCACCGCAAGCATCCCGGTGGTCGTGGTCTGGCCGGTGGTCAGCACCACCACCGTACCAACATGGACAAGGTTCGAAACGACTTGATAATAAACGAGAGGAGCGCCGAGCAAAATNNNCTGACCGTTACGATATACCATCCCGGTTACTTCGGTAAGGTTGGTATGCGATACTTCCACAAGCAGCAGAGCCACTTCTGGAAGCCCGTCATCAACCTGGACAAGGTACATTTCAACTCTTTTTTCTCCTGCAACGAATACTTTTGGGGGGATGTCTTTGGGGGGTTTGTGGTGGGAAGACAGAGATATCTGAAAGACGTCCTCCCAAAACTATTCGAAGCGAAATTATTCGGTCGAGGAGCAATTGACNNNCGAGAGAAAAATAATCTGTGGTCACTCGTCCCCGTCGAGACCCGTGAGGCCTACGTCTCCGGCGAGAAGAAGGACACCGTCCCCGTTCTCGACCTCCTNCCCCTCGGCTACTCCAAGCTGCTCGGCAAGGGCCGTCTCCCCGAAATTCCTCTGGTTGTCCGCGCACGATGGGTCAGCAAGCTCGCTGAGCAGAAGATCAAGGAGGCTGGTGGTGTTGTTGAGCTCGTGGCATAAATGCATTAACACTGTGCTGGAGTAAGGCTTGTGGATTTGGAACCGGTTTTTCACGGTGGAAAATAGATCCTCGCCCCCTGTATACCGAGACAAGGTCTTTTGGGGAAGGGATTGGGTTGTTCGGCTACGAGCATTGCATCAGGGACTCCAATAACGGAGTTTTTTAACGAATGAAAAATCAAAATTCGCCCAATGTTCTCGACACTCGGCTTCTGTGCAAAAACGAGATAGAACTGGTGTTTGGCATCGTGATGTCGTTTGAGGGATGATATCACAGTGCATGCATATGTTGGAGGGAGAAGGGGGGTATACAACTATGAATCTGGATTCCAGATTCAGCCATTGTCTAGCTCGCAGAGTTGATGTAGTAATGCTCCAAAAACGCCGTTAACAAGTACCCATAATAGCATACATGATCGAGTACATGTTTGACCCATTCCATCTATCTAGTTTCCCTTGTTCGTTTCATCATGGCATGTCCAATTAGATATGCTTTACTCTCGTCAGTATATTATGCTAACTCTCCCAGCCCTTTTCACGCGGGCAGCATGTCGACCTCGTCTTCGTCAGCCGTTTCTTGGGACGACATGCCCATATTCAAAAATTCATGATCCAGAGCCTCTTGCGCCGTGATGCGTCGGCTCGGGTCCAACTCCATGCACCGCTCCAGGAATCGAATGGCCAGCTTCTCATCGGGAGTCAGCGGTTTGTCCTCTGCCCTGCACGTGCTCCACAGGATAATCTTCTCCATAGTGAAGCCCTGTTGGCCAATTGTGGGTATCGTCGTTTCAAAGACGCAGCCGTGCAGTAGTCCGGCCGCCTTCATTCGCTTGGACCCGAATATCGTTGCAATCTCAATCATTGCCTCGACGTCATCGGCCGAGTTGAAGAAGGGAAATCGCTTTGACAGTATGGTGAGAAGAATAACACCAGCAGACCAGATGTCAATGGCTGTGGTTTGTTCTGTGCACTTGAAGAGGACTTCTGGGGCGCGGAATCCTCGAGTTCCTGCACGATTGGCACGACGGGAGGGGCGTGTGTCTGATTTAGGGTAGCCCGGCTGGGTATTCATTGAAGTTTGCGCCCAGACGGAGCCGGCCTGGCGATGCTTCCGCGTTTCTCGTGCTTCATGGCAAAGACATGGCTTGCTATCGGTGCCTTCTCGTTCAGCCAAGCCAAAGTCTACGAGCACGCCGTGTTGGGTTGTCGGATCGTAGAGGAAGTTGGTAGGCTTGATATCTCGGTGTAATATCTTGTGCTCGTGTACGCTCTTGAGAGCAGTGAAGAGTGATCGAAGATAGATGGCGACGTCAGGGATGGTCATCTCCCTAAAGTATGCTCGAAAGTCGCCGTGACGGAAATAAGGGAGAATGGCAACGACTTGGTCGGTATGGCGAAACGCGGTGATCAGAGGGCAGACAGATGGACACTGCCGTAAGTCGTGTAGCAGCTCAAGCTCGTTGAGGATTCGGGCAGGACTGGATGTGACGTAGATCTTCTTGATAGCAACAAAACGCGCTCGTTTCCGTGGGGACCGTGATCGACTCGAACGTCCCTTGAGGGGAGGAGGAGTCCATTTGGACAAGTCGTCTTCATGATCCCAGCTGTTGTCATATCGGTCGTAGTGAATGTCTTCAGCCTTGAAGACGGTGGAAAATGTGCCTGACAACCATAAGCATTGAGCCAGCCAGGGGACTCTTGTGACGTAGCCAATTGACAAACCTTCGCCAATACGCTTGATCAGCCGATACCGATCTCGAAATCCGGGGAAGTCCTCCTGCAATCTCTCCATATCTGCTTGGACACTGCTTTCGACCTGCTCCTCGTCGGAGCTCTCTTCTTCCTCTTCTTCTGCCTCCTCCTCCACCTCTGGCTCGCCAACCGTTGTGGCATCCTGGCCGTCTACGTCGTCATCGTCCACCATGACTTCTGTTTCTTCTGTTCGCGCATCTTCGTGAATGTCAAAAGTCTCCTCCACTGGCCGGAGCATTGCCGTCGCCATGGCCGCCAGCTTCCCTCCAGAGAATTGGAGGCTGGGACAAGGCAATCTGTATCTCGGCCAAAAAGCAATGCGTCCAACTTCCTAACAAAAGCAGCAGGATGGAGTGCGAGGATACAATTGAGTTTCACTTGGCCGCTGCCCAGCAGAAAAAAGAGATCACGAGCTGGTATTTAACATCAATTGGATCAGAGGCATGCAGCGAATCAGTGCAGCTCCCGAAGAAGTTCTCTAGGGCAGTGTGGAGGGGCTTTTGGTGGCTTCGGGCAGCTACAGCGAGTGCTCAGTGGCTGGAAACGCGCCCGTTAGCGCATGGCGGGGCGCTTGGGCAAGCTGTCGCGTCCGAAGAAAATAAACACAATGGTTGCCAGGTCCCGAAGATTCAATCCCCGCCATTTGCCGCACAAACATCCATCAGTCGCAGCTAAGCGGTCGCGACGGGAACGCAAATCGACGACGCAGGCGCATCGCTTCGACACTGGGCCAGGCCTCAGCTGAGCGACAACTAATTTGAACTGTCCAGCAGCGGAATCTCCAGAGCCTCATCTTCTGTCCATCTCGATTTGATCAGTGTCGATACCCGGCTCAACCCCCGCCAACTCGGCGCGCAAACCGCCCATCATGGGGACCATCAACTTCGATATCAACGATGCGCTCAAGCACTACATGTCGGATCCGGCCACGATTCCCACGCCGGAAGCGGATTCAGCTCTATTCGATTGCGAGAATGACCCGGAGGCGCTCACCAACCAGGTGATCAATCCTGTGTTGAATCCCATCATCGACGCGGTCGCCGATAACCCAGACGCCATCCTGCGGGCTGTCAACATCGATTCATTACAATTTCTGCTCAAGTACGATTGCCAGGACAATCCCCCATCAAATATGCCGAAGGAGGTCGAAGGGGGAGATGATGAAAAAGACAAAGTAGAAAGCAGTGGCNNNCTAGCGGTTGAACGAGATAGATATACCCCCTATATACCAGCTCACATTCTAAGCAAGGTGTTCGACTTGGTAATGAGTGGGCTGAGTGCAGAGGCGGATGCGGTACATAACGACATCGAATCGCCGGAAGAGCAGGAATCCGTGGCGCATCACAAGCAACTACTCGAGCTATACGGCTTCCTTATTCAGTGGACCATTGCCGCCGTCGAAACCAAAGCAGCCGAAAAGTCATCTGCAGCGCCAGCCGCGAGAGGGCGAGGGAAGCCGAAAAAGGCATCACAAAGAGATGACGCCTGGGATTCAGCATCACAGCTGCAAGTCGCGCTGGAGATTATGTGCAAAACCCTCAAATTGAAATTGTCCAAAATCTTCATGACAACGAGCGAGAGGGATACCTTCATCGGTCTGCTCACCCGACCGGTCTATATGATTCTGGAGAATGAGCAACGTGTCAAGACAACAACCATCAGGATGCACTGCTTCAAAGTGTTGTGCATAGCGGTCAAGCATCACGGCCATGGCTATGGTATGTTTCCCGACCTCACCAAGCAGCTTTCCGCAACACAACTAACACTGNNNGCCGCGCAAGTCAACATCATCCAGAACTTGACGTACTTTGAGCATTTGTCTGAACCAATGGCAGAGTTCCTTCACATTCTGGCCGAAACTTACGACTATCCACAGCTAACCGACGAAGTCTTGCGCGAGATAAGTAACAAGGAATTCAACGCCAACGACACTAGAGGACCAAAGTCAGTCTCTGCATTCATCGCCAAATTATCAGAGCTTGCTCCAAGGCTGGTGATTAAGCAGATGACAATGCTGGCCAAGCAGCTGGATAGCGAGGTAACTGACACCCTACAGCTCGTCAGCAAGGAGAGGGAANNNCAGCTAACCGTCTTCNNNTCATATACACTGCGATGCTCTTTGATCGAAGTGTGCGGTAACATGATTGCCTACCTGAGCAGGCAAGACGAGCGAAGCGATAACCACAAGTCCCAACTTAATGCCTTCTTTGACGTCCTTGAGGAGCGCTTCCTCGACATTAACCCATACGCAAGATGCCGTACCCTCCAGGTATATGGTAGGCTTTGCGAGCTTGAGCAAAAGTTTCCCAAGCGGCGGCAAAAGGCTGCCGAGCTTGCCTGCAGAAGTCTTGAAGACAAGAGCAGCAATGTGAGGCGCAACGCGATTAAGCTTCTGGGAACCCTTATCAAGACTCACCCGTTCACTGTCATGCACGGCGCTCAGCTCTCGCGAAAGGAGTGGCAAGCTCGTTACGACAAGGTGGAAGAAGAGCTGAATGCGCTGAAGCCTCCNCCTGACATTGCTGGCTTAGCGGATGCTACAGTCGACAACAGCCTTCTCGATGAGGCTACTCAAGTAGCGTCGCCAGAAAAGCCCCGGGAAATGACGGATCAGGAGAAGTTTGAGGCGGTCCAAAAAGCACGAGAAGAAGCGGCTACGAGTGAGGCGATTGAAAAGCTCACTCTCACCAAACGATATTACAACGAGGCCATCAAATTCATTGACGTCTTGCACAATGCAACTGAGATCATCTGCCAGCTTCTTGGGTCTCGCAACAAGAGCGAGGTTATCGAGGCCATTGATTATTTCGAAATCGGCGACGCCTACAACATTGAACAAAACAAGGTTGGTATTCGCCGTATGCTACGATTGATCTGGACCAAGGGCAACAGCGACGAGGGCAAAGGCGTGCAAACCCATCTCATCGAGTGTTACAAGAGACTGTTCTTCGAAGCGCCAGACTCATTCAGCCCAAACGATGCGGCCAACTACATTGCGCGCAACATGATCAGCTTGACATTTGGGGCTACGCCTGCTGAACTTACTTCACTAGAACAGCTGCTTGCCACCATGATGAAGAGCGGTGCCATTCACGAAATCGTCGTCGCCAAGCTATGGCAGGTGTATGGCGTCCAGAAACGAGAAATCTCCAAGACTCAGAGACGAGGTGCCATCATCGTGCTGGGGATGCTTGCAACCGCCATCCCTGAGATAGCCGTTGGTGAGATCGAGACTATGCTGCGGACCGGTCTGGGAGCCCATGGGCGGAACGATTTGCAGCTAGCAAAGTATACCTGCATTGCTCTAAGACGGATCAACCCCACAGGAAGGCAGGCCAAGGAATCAAATTCCAAGTTTGCGCGACTTCCAAATGACCATGCGGTCTGCTCAAGGCTGGCAGCTATAACTGACATACCCTCGGACACCAAAGAATGGTACGGCGTTGCGGAACAGGCCATCAACGCAATATACGCTCTCTCTAAGCATCCGGACATTCTTTGCTCAGCTATAATTCGGCGAAAGGCCAAGGGGGTGTTTAGCCGTCCTGGTTCAAGACCAACGTCGCGGGATGAGAACATGACACCACCTGACATGGTAGACCTGACCTCTGAGAACCCTGTGCCGGCATCATCACCGCCGAAGACTGCGAAGCGCGATAATGCCATTGCCCTTTCTCAGCTCCTCTTCATTGTCGGCCACGTGGCCATCAAACAAATTGTACATCTCGAGCTCTGCGAATTGGATTTCAAGCGCAGAAAGCAGGAGAAGGAGAAGGAGAAGCCGGCAAAGGCGGACAAGGACAAGGAGGACGCAGACGAGCTGGATCTCATCGGCGGCACCACTGAGGATGATTTCACAGAGGCCATGGCGCACATCCGGGAGCGCGAGCTTCTGTACGGGCCGACTTCGCTGCTTGCAACATTTGGGCCCCTTGTGTCGGAGATTTGTGCAAACAACACCACATATGCAGACAAGGGGCTACAGGCGGCAGCCACGCTGTGCCTTGCAAAGCTCATGTGCGTGTCGTCTGAGTACTGCGAGACAAACCTCCCCCTCCTTATCACAATCATGGAGCGATCCCCCGATGCCACGGTCCGATCAAATGCCGTCATTGCACTGGGTGACATGGCCGTCTGTTTCAACCATCTGATAGACGAAAACACAGACTTTTTGTATAGACGTCTTGCAGATACAGACGTATCAGTAAAGCGGACCTGCTTAATGACGCTGACATTCTTGATTTTGGCCGGTCAAGTCAAGGTCAAGGGGCAGCTGGGCGAGATGGCCAAATGCATGGAGGATGAGGACAGGCGAATTGCCGACCTCGCAAAAATGTTCTTTACGGAGCTCAGCACCAAGGATAACGCGGTCTACAACCACTTTGTGGACATGTTTAGTTTACTCAGCGCCGGCAACATGGAGGAGGAGAGCTTCAAGCGCATCATCCGCTTCCTCCTCGGGTTTGTTGANAAAGGTGAGGATATTCCCCCTGACNNNAAGTCATGCTTGGATCTATCAGAAGACNNNCGGTGTGCGCAGGACAAACACGCCAAGCAGCTGTCGGAAAAGCTCGCTGCCAGACTTGCCCGCTGCGAGACGGAGCGGCAATGGAACGACGTCGCGTTTGCCTTGGGCTTGCTGCAACACAAGAACGAGGAGATTACAAAATTGGTTTCGGAGGGTTTCAAGGTGGTGCAAGCTGCCGCTTGAGCGAGTGTGTGACAAGAGCGGCCATTATAAGAACGGGGGTACGGAGGCGTAGATTGTTTCATTCCAAGTGGACGGGATTTATTTATTTGTTTATTTAGAGGGGCAGCATCATTTGCCTATGACGGACCATGTATGAATGCAATGCGATTATGATGTCTAACAAGAAACACGTTCACCGAGAATTGAGACCTTTTGCCATTGTTGATTGTTACACACCGAAGTTCTAGATTGGGGTGAGGTGAAGGAGACCCGCAGTTTCATTTGCATTTTGTAGGGTAGGCGGCAGTTCATCAAGTGGCAGTTTAAGGTTCGGCGTATATGCGTCTCAAATCTAATAGAGGTTAGGCAATACCTATGGGAATGTCTCGCTGGATAATTATCTTAAAGTAACAGTCACTAATTAAAATAGAATACATATTCTGTTGTCTGTACGATGAAGATATTGCTGTACTTTCAAGTGTAACAGGTCCTCAACTAAATTAGAGAACCAACAACAAATGTTCGGAGTATTCTTTTCGGCTCTCGGAACTTACCGCGGTGTTTCTCGCTCCGCATCGCCACCTTATCCCAACTTGGCTTAGCGCATAGTTCGGCACAAAAGTCATGGCACAGAAATCGAAAGACAAACTGCACCACGTGACCAAGCCTGTCTAACCCGGTACGGCAACAAGCGGGTTGGCGGGGCGCGTGCTCCCAGCAAGTACCTTTGTACCTCCCAGCAATTGCTCAAAGTATTTCAGCTTGCTCAATTGAAGGACGTTTGCGGGCAGCTGCGTCACGTCACCCTTAGCATATTATTTTCTTGATTTTTTGAAGAACTGACCAAACAAGCGGTCGCTCACCAACCGAGCACAGAAGCAATCTAACAGCTATTACGACATATCCTTTGAGCATCTTTTCCGACGCAGCATATATATTGCCGGCATTCCCACTGCGCCTGTCGCGAGCTGTTCCGCCATCCAGCACCTACTAGGCATCTACACCGGGCCTCGCTTCTGCCTACAAAACTTCAGCAGCCTCGTCTGTGAGGGCCATGGGCTCGGATACCGTCGCTGTCGCTACCAGGATTGCGCACAGGGAAACCTTTTAGGACCGTTTTGCAGCAAGCAATTGAGGCCTCAATTGCTGTCGCGGTTGTCCGTCGCCGCCGATCGCGCTAGTCGGGAGCTCGAGGAGCTTAGCTCTGCCTTGGAGCTTGCAAAAATAGGAGACAGAGTCACGACACGCGCAAAGCACGGAGATCTCGAAGCGCGCAGCCCATCATGTACGACAAGGTGGTCTCTCTGGGCTCGCGCCTGCACTATCCCATCACCATCACCAAGCTGCTCAAGTCGGCGGGCGATTCCGTCAAGAAGCAGGAGACAATCATAGAATACAAGTTCACCTGGCGACGCAAGATTGGCGACGATGAATGGGTCGATGAGACTACGTATACCGAGTTCGACAGCCCTGCCGAGGGCACTCTGAAAGAATGGCGGATCAAGGAGGGGCAGACGATTGCCGCCGACATGCCGTGTATGATGGTGGAGGAGGCCTGCGGACACGAGGTGCAGATTCAGGGCCTTTGTAGTGTCTGCGGCGCTGACATGACCGAGGTCAACTGGGCCACCGAAGAACGAGACACGGATCGGGCCATGATCAACATGACGCATGACCAGACCGGCCTGATGGTGAGCAAAAACGTCGCGAAAAGGGCCGAGCACGATACACAGAAGCGCCTGCTGCGCCAGCGGAAGCTCAGTCTTGTGGTCGACCTGGACCAGACCATTATCCATGCGTGCATAGAGCCAACTATTGGAGAGTGGCAGCGTGATCCGACAAACCCCAACCACGCAGCCGTCAAAGATGTCAAGAGCTTCCAACTCAACGATGACGGCCCCAGAGGTTTGGCTAGCGGCTGTACCTACTACATCAAGCTACGGCCGGGTCTCCAGGAATTCCTAGAAGCTGTCTCTACCAAGTACGAGCTACACGTGTATACCATGGGAACCCGCGCGTACGCTCTCAACATTGCACGGATTGTCGACCCGGATAGGAAGCTCTTCGGCAATCGTGTCATCAGCCGTGACGAGAACGGAAGCATTACGGCAAAGAGTTTGCAGAGATTGTTTCCTGTCAGTACAGACATGGTCGTCATCATTGACGATCGTGCGGATGTCTGGCCCATGAACCGGCCGAATTTGATCAAGGTCGTACCATATGATTTTTTCAAGGGAATTGGAGATATCAACTCGAGTTTCTTGCCCAAGCGACAGGATATTCTACCTGCCCCTGGAAAGTTAAACGGCGTAGTCCCAAACCCCAGCACCGAAAACACTCCGAGCGAAAAGGTCTCACCACTGGATGAGCTAGCTCGGATGGGTGGCGACGAGGCCAGCCTAAAGGTTCAGGCGGAGGAGCAGGAGAAGACACTAGAGAAGCAACTGACTGATCGCCCATTGCTGCATATGCAAGAGGAGTTGGACAAGGCGGACGAGAAACAAGACTCCGAAGGTGGTGCCTCTCCGAGTATTCACCACAGACAGCTATTAAGTGACGATGACGAGGAGCTTGTTACCTTACAAGACCACCTTACTGATCTCCACGCTGCTTTTTACGACATGTACGATAAGAAGAGGGAGGAGAGGAAGAAATCAGAGGGTACCCACCCGCCTGGGCATACCAAGGCGCGGAGAAAATCCTATCCTGACGATGGCGTGGATCTGTCATTTGTTCCTCCCGTGGGAGATATTCTGGACGAGCTTAAATCTAGCGTTCTCTCAGGTCTCGTCATATGTCTATCTGGTCTTGTGCCACTAGGGGTGAATATTGAGGAGTCTGAAATTGGAATGCATGCACAAAGCTTCGGAGCCCAGGTCGTGGATAGCGTCTCGCCCCGGGTCACACACCTTGTAGTTTCTCTGGCGCGACCGAGGACCAAGAAGGTGCAACAAGCGGCAAAGATTCCTAGTATCAAGATTGTGAACCAGAGCTGGCTGGCGGATTGTCTTAGCCAATGGCGTAGGCTAGACGAAAGTCCATACTACATGACCATTCTTGATGCCGACCGTGAGAGGTCGGAAGACACTGCAGAAACTAGTGCGGCCGAACTGGAAGACGCTGGTGTCTCTATCAACATGGGGGATTTCGATGAAGAACTTAAAGAGTTCTTGGGTATGGATGACGACGACGATGATGACGAGGATGAAGACGAGGGAGATGAAGAAGTGGATGAGGACGAAGATGGAGAGAATGATAGCGAAACAACGGACGGCGAGGGAGACGAGACCGATGACCCAGGGAGAAGAGGCACAAAACGCAAAACCAGAGCATCCACCATTGAGTCTGAGGGAGACGGATCAAGCGTCATTGGAGAGAGTGCGCTGGCAAAGAAACAGCGGGTGTCCCGGAGTAGAGGAGCCTCCGCATTGCGAGCCGTACTTACACCAAACGGCGATAATGGTGAAAGCAATGAATCTGCGCCTCGAAGCACAGAAATCGACAATTTCGACGAGCTAGAGCGAGAATTGCTTGCGGGGCTTGAGGCTGCTGGCGATTAGAAGTTGAGGTTGAAGTTGAATTCGAAGGCGATTCGCAGATGCAGACGCAACCTGGCTTTGGATTTCATTGTTTTAAAAAAGAAAACATCTGGCCGGCGCTTTTTTGTGTTAGAGTAGTTATTGGGAAATCTGGGTCAAGGTGTTTTTTCTTGTTTGAGCTTTTGTTTTTCGGTTTCTTTTTCTTTCTTCTAGTAGTTCCTTGCTTGGTTCGTATTTTTCGAATACCCATTCTTTGGCCGGAAGGGGGAAAGCAATTGAGCATTTTTAAAGACATGGTTCTTCGATTCCTGTGAAGTGATGCCAAGTTACATACAGCTGTTGATTACACCTCCCAATGTAGTAACATCAAAAAAAGGATACTGCTCTCATGACCGAGGTGAGGTTCTCCATAAGAGATGCCCTCACGAACGAGACTAGGTTCTTCATAAGGGATTCTGTATACAATAGTCTTTACGTTTCATTATAATTTTCAAAATCGAAACGGCCGGGCCGGAATTTGCCCCAACGGAGGTGCATTCTCAATATTTATCCCGTACTAACAGAAATTGTAGCAGTTTTCACCCAACAGGGATAATATCTGCTAGCACTGCTCCGGCCGGCAAGGTAATCCCTCCGGAGACCCACCAGGTCGTGTCCCCGAATTAACGAGCTCGGCATGCGGACTTGCGATATTGGAAAAGGAGCAGAAACAGGAAAGTCGTTGTCTCGGTGGAGGTTTTGTGCATGGTTGATGCGGAGATTGAGTGTCCGGTGAGTGGAATTGGGGGAAAGTTGAGGACGGGTGAAGTGCATATAAGGAGAGCTCGAGAAGTGAAGAGCTCTTTGTTTGAATGGCTGGCAGATTGTACTCAGAATCATATCTCTATTTTCTTGTAATACTTTACTGTCTTTGAAAGAGTTGATATTGCACAATGGGCCTTGGATTCGATCCCGACACTGACGTGCCCAGCCTCTCAGGCAAAGTCATTCTCATCACTGGAGGTAGAAGTCTTTCTCATCTTGTCGAACCCGATGAACAAGAATTGACCATAAAAACGAAAATAGGCACAAGTGGCATTGGAAAAACCACCATCCTCGAGCTCTCAAAACACAGCCCCGAACACATCTACTTCACCGGCCGCAACGAAAAGGCAGCCGCACAAGTCATATCCCAGTGCACCACCCCTTCCAACGTCACATTTCTCCCCTGCGAGCTCGACAACCTCGCCAGCATCCGCGATGCCGCAGCAGAGTTCCATCACAGCCGTCTGGACATCTTCATCGCCAACGCAGGAATCCTCGCCGTCCCGCCTGGCCTCACAAAGGATGGCTACGAGATCCAGTTCGGAACCAACCACGTCGGCAACACGGCGCTGCTACTCCGTCTTCTGCCCATCATGTTACGAACAGCTAAAGAAGTTCCAGACGCAGACGTGCGGTACGTGACGGTGACTTCGCTGGGATACTTCACGCACCCGCTCAACGGAATCGACTTTGACGGCCTGAAAACCAAGCAAGACAATTTGCTGCTGGGCAAGTGGGCGCGTTATGGCCAGAGCAAGTTGGCTAACCTGCTGCTGGCGCGGGAGCTGGGTAAACGATATCCGCAGATTACGAGCGTGGCTGTTCATCCGGGTGTGGTCAAGACAGAGATGATTACGGGGTTGGGGTTGTTTGATAGGATACTCATCTTTTTCAATGCTCCGTTGGGGATGTTGACGCCTCGCGAGGGGGCGTATAATACACTGTGGGCGGCGACGTCTGGGGAGGTCAGAGGCAAGATTAACGATAAGACGGCTCTTTTTGAACCGGTTGGGGTACCGCATAGCGGGGATGCAAAGTGTCGTAGTGATGAGCTGGCTAAGAGGTTGTGGGAGTGGACGGTGAAGGAGGTTGGTGTTGAAGTCGAGTGAGTTGATGGGTGTATAGCAGTACTGCCCACTTGGGGGCAGTTTTTGGCGTAAAGATCCTCTGTAACATTAGCTATAATTTTTGTTTCATCTCTTTTCTTTCGTGAAATAGATAGAGAGCGGGCGGTCTGAATTGGTGAATTTAGCATCTTGGCACAAACGAGACCAGCAAGATATTCGCCACGCCTTCTGATGATTCGGATTTTTTCTTCTCATTCTTGTTCACGGAGTAAAGCCAGCGACATGTGGCATGCACTCATAGTGGTATATATACAAAATTCCAATTCGTCCACCCTTGCGTCCTCAGTCTATTTATTTCGAAGGAGCCGGGGATACGGCAAATGTTGGTCGCACGAATCTATATGCCGCCTGTTAGCAAACCCTCGATAAATCTCGACTTGATCGCATTGTAAAAGACGCACCTGTCGCTGTTGTAGACCTTTGTGTTCTCGCCCAACAGCTCCTTCTCGCGCTTCTGGTCGGCCCAGTATCGTCGCACCTGGTCACGGTCCTCTTCGGCCTGCAGGAGGGGAATCAGGTGGATTCGCGCCCACATCTTTTCACGAGCAAGCTCACTAAGGGAACGAATGTTAGTTTGTGAAAAAAATTTGGTGTTCGAAAGTGAAGCCGCGGCATTGAGCGATATGAAGAGGGAGAGAGGGACATACTTGGCCTCTCGAATACCGCCAACCAGCTTGTACCAGCCGTAGCCCATGACGGCGCCCATACCGAGGAGGAGGATTCCAGGTCGGAAACCTTTAGCGGGAAGATTTCGNNNCAGAAATGTTAGCCTTGTCCATTGTCTGACTTGATGAAGCTGCCAAGCCATATATCTCTCGCGATTGATGCAGCCTTGCGACTCCCCCAATGCGGATTCGCACACCCAATCCTGCACTGAGGAAGATAACAAGAGCAATAACAANNNACCACCACTACCAGCAGAAGCTCTGCAGCGACGCACCTTGTATTGGACGGGCTCGTACCCGCCCCGAGGGGGCATATCTTGGGCCATGATGGACGGTTTGCTGCGGTCGAGCCGGGACAGAGACTGGTTCAATCGCGGTGTGCGCTGAGTAATCGGGGAGTCGCCTCGTCAATCGAGATTGAGGCCGGTCGCAATACCGCTGCTGCACGCCGTTTGCAGGGGAGATTCGAAGTCGTTTGACGCCAGAAGCTATGGTGAGGGCTGTTTTCCGTGAGAGCCTCCTCAGAGGTTGACGGTGGGATTACATAATGCAGTTTTTGGTGGGGCACAGCTTCATTGTCCACGGCAAGAGGGAAGGAGTGTCTGGCTCCAATTGCCTGCTTAGCAAAGGGCGGGAGGGCTATCTTATCAGGTACTGGCAAAGTATATGGCTCTGCATACAAAATCCAATCCATTCATCATCATCTGCTTTGCTTCGTATTTATGGAGATGTTTTGCATCCATGATAATGTCCAAGTCTGTTTGAGTGCCGGTTCCACGTCTCTTTTTCTTTCACATGCCAGTAGTTGAATCTAAAAACTCAGTGAGCAGGGGCAATGGATTCATCCCGCAGCAGATTCCTCTTCATGGCTCGGCAAACAAAGGCAAACCACACGACGAGGGGCAGAGATGCAAGACAGAGGCAACAGACAGGCATGGCGGATGAATGGACAGATGCAACATGCTATGCCATGCAGTGCCGCTGACTCGACATGCGTCCATGCCTTAGTCCTTGAGCGAATGGCATCTACGGATCCTTAGGCATCATCATCCTTGGACCTTGTTCCAGCACGCGATTGAGACAGCCAGAAAGTTGCGCCGCAGCAGCCACATTCTCTCTTGGTCGCCCGGCCTGGCTTCGGCCACTTGGAATCGCCAACCGCAGTCGGAAAACTAGCTTGGTTCGAATCAATTGCTCATCCCCCTGCGTAATGAGCCGCCGTCTTACCTACAGTATCTGGTGCCGGCTCAAGCCTCCCGCAGGTGAAACTATCCTGGGGACCCTCACGAGCATCAAGATGGTGCCCCAATGCATTGTGCAAGGGCCTGTTTCTTGCGCCTGTATTACTCCGCGCGTCTGCCCGACGACGGAGTGGTGTGGAGTCCTGGTCCGTTTCTAATGCCCACAGGCTCACTTTGCCGGCCTCGGTGGCTGGACTCTCGTCATATTCTCGCTGGCCATGTAACGCAGCATCCGATGAACCAAACGACTCAATCAATCAATTCCCTTGTGCCCAGCCTCATCTCGCCCTCGTCTCCACAAGCCTTGACGCTGGCCTCTATTGCTGGGCCCCGCCTCTCGACTCATATCGCAAGACTTTCGCCACAGCTCAAATGTCTGGCCAAGCCATTTCCGCTTTCATCCCGATCATACCCGCTATTCGCCGCTTCTGCTTCTGCCTGCGGCCTTAGCTTGCACGGCACTGCGCCGCGGATCGACGTATGAGATGGGCCTTTTTCACGTCTCCCCGGACTGCCATCCCTGGCTGGCTTGATGCTACCCTTTGTGCCTGCTTGGGTTTTGCCTTGTTTGCGTAGCAGGTTGTTGGACGCCTAAGGGGGTGATATGGGGTGATGGCCACGGCGCTCTGATGAAAAAGACTCAGTCCCCGTTTTTGCATGAACTCTATGTTATTCCTTTTTTCTTCCTTTTTCTTTCTGGTTTAATTCAGAAATATCCAACTCTTTTCTGTTCTCGTTTTACCTATTCTCTTTGCAGCGTCACATTGCGCCGTCTGTCCTACCTTCAAACGCATGTCACTGGATCCATCATCTTGTCTTCAACCATACATGGATCAACATTGCACCACTCATTGGTAGGGGAAGAAGAGACAATACGACAGAAATAAGAGAAGAGAAAGAGAAGAAAAGGAAAAGAAGAAAACGACACTACCGTCATTCAACATTACATCATGTACGGAAGCTTTCAACGGATTCCTTATCCCACTCACAAGAGTCCCATGGATGGCGATACAGCCCACCGGGACCTTGACTGGGTATACGCCTCCCAAACCGATCGTATCTACGTTTTACGGGTTGGCGACTTTGGTGTTACACGTCAGCAGAAGCTCGATGTCCTACAAAATGTCTTTTGGCCTGCTCTAGCCCGCTGGGTCATCTCGAGGCAGCTGATTCTGCCTGGCGGCACCATCCTTGGCGGCTGGTGGCGCGCCGACATGCAGGGGATGATGGACTGGTATCGCGAATGCCTTCACATGACGGCTCGATGGGAGGATGCCATCATCGCTCACACAGACGGCATCTGGAGGACGGCACTGGAAACTTCACCGTGGCGGGACTGGCCCGAGTTCTTCCTTCTTCTGAACGAGCCTGTTGTCGATGCCAACGGCCAGGCTGTCAGGGATGCTCAGGGCCGTATTGTCTATAAGGACCGAGACCCAACTACCGATGGCATGGAGGATGCGTTCCTGGATGTGTGGGAGGCCGTTGCAAATTCTCGACCGCTGGCAGATTTTGTGGATAAGCGCACTGCCAAGGATGGTGATTTGCTTGCTTCGCGAACACGCACAGCGACAGATTTGTGTGTATAATTGGGTTCGATGGCGTTTTGCTTCTTTTTGAGTATTCTTCGATTTACTGAAGCCGGCGTATGGGGAAAGGATTTTAGGTGTACTTATTTGCTCTCAGCACTACGGGGCTGCTTGATGACAGTTTACGACAGCGACATGCTCCTTTATGAATAACGAATATTATTAATCCATCGATTTGACCACTACTTTCGCTATAACTGCGTATAGGCGTACTGTGACCATACGATTTGCATTCTTCTCATTCTATATTGCGCGCAATCTATTCCAGCCACGAAACCAGCAATCACATTATCGTTCCATCTCCGTCCAAACAAGGAAGATGACCATATCCAAGCCATAGAAAGCAGGAAGAGAAGAGAACACACATATGCAGAGCATTAAAAAGCACCTGTTCTAGGCTTTATGTAGCAAAAGAAAAAAAGCAAATCCTGCTGCACCTCCATTCATCCAAAAACAATCCCAAAATAAAACATAGCTTCGTTTCGTTAAAAGAAAGAAAGAGACAAAAGAGAAAAGTGAAAAGAAAATCATTCATCTCATGCCTTGCCCGACGCCTTGCTATTGTTACCCAATGCCACGCCATCCAATCCCTCGCTCAACTTGGTCGTAATCACATCCGGATCTGGCTCGTCGCCTCGGACAAATGTCCAGCTTTCTTCCGTGTCCTCGTCTTCTTCGGTTTCTAAGTGTCCATCTGTATGCTTGATCAAGCTCTTTGCATATTCCATGTCTCGATATATCGACTGAATGGCAGTTTCGACACCACTCTCCTCAAGATTGTTAGCACAAAGGGCATATTTATAAAACAAATGGGAGATACTCCCTACCTTGCGAATCTGTTCTCCCAGGAGCCGGGCCTTGACAATCATCCGCTCGTTACGCGTTACCTCCCAAAGAGCCCGGCCGAAAGACTTGGTTCCCCATTTCTTAACCCACACACCAACGCCCAAATCTTCCACGCGGCTCGCAAAGAAGAATTGGTCTCCAAAGAATGGCCGGATGATGGTTGGTATACCGGCTCTCAAACTGGCACCAGTGGTACCGGATCCACCGTGGTGCGCTGCCGCATCAATTTGACGGAATAGCCAGTCGTGGGGGGCAGACTTGATGACATGGATCTCGGGTGGCATCACTGGCTCTGCCATAGGTGGCCCGGTGGGTTCGTCTCTTCCAGTAGTAATGCGATCTGACCATCCCTTGGACAGAATACATCGAACATCGGCTTTGAGGATGGCATCAATCACCTCCTGGGTCATCTTTGCCGGGTCGTTGACAATGATGGAGCCAAACCCAACATAGACGATCTTCTTGCCGTCGGCCCTCGCCTTTGCAATAAAGTCTCGGAGCTCTTGAGGAGGCTCATAGTCACCACCCTCATCCAAGAACCAGTAGCCGGTGACTCTGACCCAGTCTGAGAAATCCAGAGGCGGCGCAACAACACTCGGGCTAAAGTTGTAAAGGAATGGCACCTTGTTGGGCTGCATCTTTTCCAAGCCAGTGTTTGGCAATCCGAGCGTCTTGTTCCTCCATCTGTTTACCTGATGTGCAGTAGCTTTCCAGAAAATGTTGTCAAACATGACATACGTCATGTAATTATAGGCACCACCCATTTTATTCTCTGGCATGATGAAGGCATGGGGATATGCCCTTGTCCTTGTCCACGGCATTGTGAATGCTCTGAAGTATGGAATGCCAAGCTTCTCTGCGATATGGATTCCTGCCATGGCGGACGGCGACTCAATGAGCAGCTCAGACCCTTCACAGGCCTTGTATGCGGAGTCAAGAAGGTCATCGAGCCAGCCTCGGAAGGTCGCATTGGCTTCTCGAAGAAATGAAAGAGTAAACGTTCCATTTTCAATGCAGAGGCGCATGAGCTCTCCAGGGTCACCTTCGACACATGAGAATTCAATACCGTGAGACTCAATCCACCCCTGAAACTCGGCATGAGTGGCAATCCGTGGCTTGTGGCCGTCTGCGAGTAGTCCCTTACATAAGGCGATGTAAGGCTGAACATCGCCCCTGGAGCCAATTGTCAGGCATGTGATTTTCATGGGATGAGGCGACTTGAACTGAATCATTGATGTTTCCAGGTCATCTCCCATAATATGTGGAGTCTGAGACAGCGACGCGGTCGACTGGGCTAGCTGAGGCTCACGATCCGCGAACATGTCCCCTGTTGCTATTTTCAAGGCATCTCGCTCTGCAACGGCAGCATTTTGCACATCTCTGTATTCTTTCTCTAGAATCACGGATTCTTGAAGATGACGATCGGTTTCCAGGCATTGGAGTAGTGTCACTGCACAATCGTCGCGAATCTCGGCCTGTCGGAACTCAAAGAAGAGCTCTTCATGTCCACGGATAACCACAACCAAGCCAGAGTACCCAAAGCGGAAGCCCTTCTCCTTGTGTGCGTTTTCGATATCCTTCAGGGGTAGAATCAACTTGGTACGAGTGCCAGGAAGCAAGCTTCGAAAGCAGAAATACCGGCCGCTGAGGTAGATCTTGCCATAGAGCGGCAAGACACGCATGATGTAACCAAAGTATGTGGCCTGCAGTCTTTCTGTCTCGGGGAGTGCGAAATGGGCTCGAAACCGCTCGTTAGAAGTTTGGATCTGGCCATCATCATCCTCTTCCAGCTCATCTTCGTCTGGTCGTAAACCGGCTGGTTCATCGTAGTGCTTGCGCTCGCCTTTCCACATACCGGATACCTTTTCAACATAGCCCATAGACTCGGTTGCAAGGAGAGTGCTCATTCGTTTACCCGTCTTGTTTAGGTAATCAGCAAACGCACCCGCACGCTGTAGAGGATACGCTCCCATCTTGGTGATACTCTGTAATGTCGGTGTCGAGGTTCGTGGGGGTTCAACAGGCCCGGTATAGACTGATTCCTCGTTCTGACTACCTGGCGCTGAGGCCTGCTGCCCTTGCTTTGACTCGAGAGCCTTGTTCTTGGCCTCGGTGTAGTCGCGACTGGAGGTTTGTGAGTGTCTCATCGTTGGACTTTGGAAAACATCGCTGCCCCTCAGAATTTGGCTTGCAGAAGGATCTTCGAACGCAGATTGGGTGAGACTGGCAAAGCTCGGCTCTTCCATTGAGGAATATAGATTGGACTCGGATGATTCCATTATTCGCGATGATGTTCTTTCTTCTGCGTGCCGGTCACTGTCTTCTCCTCTGTTGTCGCTGGATCCTCTACCCCGAGAGCTCTTTAAGCTCAGCACACCTTCCTCATCGGCGCTGGGGTGTGGGCTAGGACTTGTTGAACCAGGCGATGTTGAAGGAACAACTCCTTGTGCAGGGCCTAGGAACTTGGTTGTGAGTGCGCTATCGACACGGGCTAGATTTCGGAATGCGCCCCCAGAGACGCGGGGTGATGAAGACTGGTCTGAAGATTCTCCTTCCTGAGCGGCAATGGCTTTACCAGCGGTTGGACCCTCGGCAGATGCATTCTCTACCAAGAGCTTGATGACCTCTATGGCTTCTTTGCCAAAGGTAAAGAACGAAAAGAAGTACTTGCANNNCACATGNNNGAATTGCATGTTGCAAATTCCGTAGAATGGGGCTCCATTCAACAAACTGACCTCGTTGATTGTAAAAGTTTCATCGCTATCGATGACTTGAATCTTGCAAGTGTCCGAAAATTCCATCATCTGGGTGTCTTCGATGTCAATGATGTTATCAATGGGCAAAGATATTTTAACACTGTCGCCATCATTGTGGCTTCGGAAAATGACCCTTTGCAGGCTCTTCACCCACTCCTTTGCACTTGGTGCACTTTCGGCTCTGAAATTGTAGGTACGGTGGCTCGTCACCACCGAAAAGTGCACGCCCTCTTTGTCTTCGTCGGTGATGCTGGCAGAGATGCCGAAACTAAGGTCAATATGGCCATGCGGGAAGTACAAATTTGTGGCATCTTGGTAGTACGATAGAACATCGCCTTTAAGGCGAAACCAGTAACGGTTGTACTTTGGGTTCCGTTTGCCACTTTTTGAGAGATAACCGGACTTGGCGACAGTATGNNNCAGACCAGTCAGCCAAGTTGAGCAGTACAGTTCTTGAAACGGNNNTCTTACCGTCTTCTTTGGAAAGTACGCATAGAAGCAAATGTGCTTGGAAGTGATGTAAAGGAAACCTTGAAGCATTACTTGTTGGAGCAGCCAGCAGGGATACTCTACACATGGCAGTTTATCAGCATCGATTTCGGGGCAAGGAGTGCAACATAGCGTAGACATACCTTCTATGACTCGCTCTGGTTCGTCAAACCCGAATATTTCCATCAATTTCTTTGCCAGCGCTGTGGTATCCTCCTCTTCATCATCTTCGTCGCCCTCTGCTTCGTCTTCTGCCTCGTCTTCTGCCTCCCCTTCATCTGTGCGATCCGGGCCAGATGATTCTCTTTCGATATCGAAGCTAGACCGGCTGGCCATTTCAGCCCTGGCTTCCAGCATTCTGCTCATGACGGGCGCTATTCGAACGTCCTCTTCGTCGGGATGCTGTGAGGGCATTTTGGGTGAGGATGGTTCACTAGGCTCGCTCTGCTCGTCCACCTCTTGGGTTGGTTCCCACAGCCGGCCAGAGCCGGAGCCTGTTCCCGTCCTGCTCTTCCTCTTGGGCAACGAAGCAAACGACTTTAATAGCCGGTGACCGGGAACCTGCTGCTTGTGTCCCAGTCTCTTATCCTTGGGCGGCAATGAGCCGAATATGGCCGTTTGTGAAAGGTCTCGGTGTCGCAAGTTGATGGGTTTCAAGCTGCCGCCTTCGTCCTCGTCGCTGCTGCCGTCGTCGAATCGCGTGTTGAAGTCGACCCTCGAGCCGGCGGCGGCGATCAAGCCAAAGATGCTCTGGTTCATATTCACAGCCATGGGGCTGGGCTTGGCGAGGCCGGCATTTTCGCTTGTCTCGTCGTCGCTGCCTTGGAGAGGTTCAGGGAGCTCAGCTGTCGGTGTCGGTGTCGGGTCGTCGTGCGTCGTCTGCGGCAGCTCGACATGGTCCTGGCCGTCCAGGCTGATGTGGCGGGGAGTGGGAGTTGTAGCCATATTGGCCAAAAGGCAGAAAAAACAAGTCTCAGCCCAGATAGCTAAAGCTGCCTGGAGATGCGGAGACTTGAGAAGAAGGCTTAGGATTAGGTTTCCAATGGGCCGCGGGTCAGCACAGAGACAGAGTTGCAGATGACGGAAGACGTGCAGCCGCGATCAAACGGCCAGGCAACCGCCAGCTCCGCCAACCGCCTAAGATTATGCGAGGCAGCACTCGGCAGACAGATACCGTGCTGAAGGCTGCTTGAGGATCTGCGTCTTGCGTCCACTCAGCGCTGAGGTGATTCGTGCGAGGTTGTTGAAGTGGTGAAGCGGGAGCCGCTCATGTATGGCTGCATCGAATTAGTACCTGATAAGGTTCGCGGACTGCCGGCTACCTGGATGTACCTGTTGGGTACTTGCGCTCGCACTCCAGGTTTAGTACACCGCTCGCTATTATACACAGGCCCCCTGCTTGATTGTAGGTCGAATTAGCGCCGTAGGACTTGGTGTAGAGGTAACGAGGTACGTCAGAGGGAGGAGGCTTCAAATCAGATGAGCGGCTGCTCATGTAGTCCGATCGTACAGGTACCGTGGCGGCAGGTCCCAGCACTAACCTTGGAAGGCACTGGCAGCTGGCGATTCGCCAAGGGAGCACTTATCGATAAAGGCGCAATGCAAGGGAGATGCCGCACTCACTGTCCGTTATCTTGTGATGGTTCCTCTGCATGTGTCGTACTCGGTGTGCAATGTAGAGGTAATGTCAATGTCAATGTCAGAGGTAATATTTCTCATGCACAGGCCAATCGAGGACAGGCCGTTTATCATTTACACGATGCGCAATGCCCCGGCGGCGACACAAGTCACACTCATCGGCGTCTTAGCCCAGCCCGTGGCTCTGGCCTCCACTCACGTCCCCCATGTGATATGATCATGTACAGACCATGGGGGATTGACGATGACGTGCGCTGTAAATAGAGAAATGCGCACCGGAGCTCTATGAGACAGGTGACGAGTTACCGACTCATACTTGCTTGGGCTCTTGACTATTCTCCCAGCATTTGGTTCTACAAATCGGAAATGATGCGCTGTACATGTTTGCAAGTGATGAGGTTCATGTTCCTAAGTACCTTATCTACTTCACTATAAGTGACCACTTTAATACCAGGTGGCGGCAATAAGACAGGTTCCATTCAAACCATCACAGACTTGCACTGCCTCATCCGAGTACATATTCTCAGTACCTGGCTTTGCATCTTTCTGTGTATTACGAGTACGAACCGAAAAAGGGTCAGAAGTGCTACCAAGGTGCACAGCTGCACAGCACAGGGGTAACGCTGCCGCTTGAGGCCGAGCAAGGCGGACTTGGCCTATGCCGTGCCACCACCTCTGGGCTTCCCTTTGCTGTCTCAGCCTCTCGTTTTCGTTTTCGCCTTTCTGACGTCTACATTTATATCCCTTGTTGTTTTGATAATATACCCATACCCAATAGTAGTAGTAATTCTGCAGCTCAGATCATCCGACATTTACGCCTCCAACGTGAGCCAGACTCCATCTTACCTCTTATCGAGTAATGCACTTAAGCTTTTGCATTCTGAGCTGACTCATCTGGAGTCCCGGCGCCACACAAATCAGTGCTTGCTTTTGCTCCCATGAACAGTTACCAGAAGCGGAAGAATGAAAACATGCATTTCTTGTTCAATCGGATCAGTCGGATGACCTTTTGGTGAGGGCGAAGGCTTCTCCCGCCTGCTTTAGCTCTCTAATTTAGCTGGGCGCCTTGAAATGTTCCATCTCGAATAAGTCGGGCACTACTAAGCTGCCACTCCCGCTATATCACGGGATGAGCCTCGCCGGATTGCAAGGAGCTCCGTCATCGGCGTATCTGCAGTTATAAATCGCTTTGGTTCTCCTTCAGTTATACTTAACAAGACGCTGATTATTTTATCCGACAGACACGTTACAGCCATGATTTGGTCTTTTGGCTGTTTTGTATCTCAATGTTCAAGTGAATGCAGATTATCGCGAGATGGTTAATGGGGGTACAGTGATTAGCGTACAGTCCAGAGGAGGCACTACGCAAGTACGCGGGATAGCATTCACTATGTAACGTCACAGATCAATACAATCCAATAGCTTGCTTATGTTTATATCAAAATCAATGATATCTTCAACCTCGAACACCAGTTGAAAGTCCAACTCTGTACTGAATTCTGTTCCCGCCAGTGCTTTACCTTCATCCTTTTACAAAGCCCTTTAATAAGGTTCTTTACAATGTCCTCCCAAAGCCCCATATTCCCCGCATCTCTCTTATCAAGCGACGCCGTTGCGGCTCTACCAGAGGGGTTCAGTATCCGACCTCTGGAAAAGGGAGATTATGCCAAAGGATTTCTTGAATGCCTTCGCGATTTGACATGGATGGCAAATGTCACAGAACAAGAATTTAACGAGCGATACGATGAGATGGACACTGGCGGCAAAGGCCCCTACTACTATCTTGTTATTGAGCATGAGGGCAAGATTGTAGGAACAGGTGCTGTGATTGCTGAGAAGAAATTGNNNGTCTTCCGTGGCACCTGTATACCTGTTTCCTTCTTC